>JARHVA010009477.1:0-309928 GCA_037957365.1 Torreya grandis | reverse complement strand
TCCTCTTCTTCTTCTTCTTCTTCTTCCTCTTCCTCTTCTTCTTCTTCTTCTTCTTCTTCTTCCTCTTCCTCTTCTTCTTCTTCTTCTTCTTCTTCTTCTTCTTCTTCTTCTTCTTCTTCTTCTTCTTCTTCTTCTTCTTCTTCTTCTTCTTCTTCTTCTTCTTCTTCTTCTTCTTCTTCTTCTTCTTCTTCTTCTGCTTCTTCTTCTTCTTCTTCTTCTTCTTCTTCTTCTTCTTCTTCTTCCTCCTCCTCCTCCTCCTCTTCCTCTTCATCCTCTTCTTCTTCCTCTTCATCATCTTCGTCCTCTTCATCATCATCATCATCATCATCATCATCATCATCATCATCATCATCATCATCATCATCATCATCATCATCATCATCACATCATCTTCTTCTTCTTCTTCTTCTTCTTCTTCTTCTTCTTCTTCTTCTTCTTCCACAAATTAAGACTTGTAGAGTGAATATAAGAGAAATACTAAAATCGTAACAACTCACTCAAAACAATTCAAAATTTTTTGAATTTTTTATTGTGTTTTTTTTGTATTTTTTTATATCTTAAGTAAAAATTTCAAAGAGAAACTCTTTATATTTCAGAAGATATATCCAAATTAGTAAAAAAATTAAAATAGCAATAACTCCCACAAAATTAATTAAAAAACCTCAATTTTTTACTATGCCTTAAAATATTATCCATATCTAGTAATAAAAATTGTGCATAATTCAAAACCAATTGAAATATATTGATGATTCCAAAAAACTAGGGTTTTTCCACCCACAAATTTCCCAAATCAAATCTCTGATACCACTCATTATGATCCACACTTATAATATTCAAAAATAATGTATAATAAATGTAGATCAATTCAACACAATAGATATTGGTGGTCCAAGATTTCTAAATATTCAATATATGCAAAATACCCTTAAGGTAAGGAAACACCAACAATACTCCTTTAGGAAGGAATAAATCCATAATGTCTCTTTGAGGGGACAACCTCCAATATCCTCTTACAATAGAAGACTCAATGCTTACTTGATATATTTACAATGATAATCATCTCTTTTATATAGACCTCTAATGGATGGGTAACCTCCTAATCCCAATGTAGGCTGACCATTACCAAATGCACTAATTCCACAAGTTACTCCATTACTAATATATTGGACCCATATAAATACTAAGGGGGATGTGTGCCACATGTCAGCATCTCCATCAACCCATATACAATAATATATCATATCCCTAGGTAAATAGCAGAGGACTTCCAAAGATGTTTTTCTTTTCATTCATTACCACTTACATCACATTATCAACATCATGTCTAATTTTTTAATGTTTATACCTTTTTGTTTCACAACATCTTTATTAGAAAGGACACTTCCCTTTTTTTAAATGACCCATTTTTTTATATTCCTTTTATTTTAAGATACCTTCCCTTTTTGGGTAACCTTTCTTCCAAAGATGAACATGCATACATTTTTACAACATAAGTCTAATCCTAGATAGAAAAACAAAATACAAAATACCTTAGCTATTTTAGTGTTTCCCCTACTCATCAAACTACCACTTGTCCTAGCATGGTTAGATAACATCATTCGTGAAGAGAATACACATAGAGAATAAAAACACCATTTTCTATTGTTTTGTTCCTTGATAAGTTACCATTACTAGTTTTTAACTTTATTTCTTTTATTTATTTATTTTTATTAATATATTTTTTATTTTTATTTTTTTTTGGGAAGAGGAATATCATTTATTGATTTTAAATCCTCCTTTATTGAACTTCAGGCATCATCCTTTAGTAATCATGGAAGAATTGAGTTCTTCCATGTAACCAAACTCATTTTGATACTGAATTTGTTGAATGAACTCCTCCTTTTTTTTTATATTCCTTTTATTTTTTGATACCTTCCCTTTTTGGGTAACCTTTCTTCTAAAGATGAACATGCATACATTTTTACAACATAAGTCTAATGCTAGATAGAAAAACAAAATACAAAATACCTTAGTTATTGTAGTGTTTCCCCTACTCATCAAACTACCACTTGTCCTAGCATGGTTAGATAACATTATTTGTGAAGAGAATACACATAGAGAATAAAAACACCATTTTCTATTGTTTTGTTCCTTGCTAAGTTACCATTACTAGTTTTTAACTTTATTTCTTTTATTTATTTATTTTTATTAATATATATTTATTTTTATTTTTTTTTTGGGAAGAGGAATATCATTTATTGATTTTAAATCCTCCTTTATTAAACTTCAGGCATCATCCTTTAGTAATCATGGAAGAATTGAGTTCTTCCATGTAACCAAACTCATTTTGAGATTGAATTTGTTGAATGAACTCCTTCTTGAACATAGGCTTTTGGTAAAGTTTCAGCCTATGTCCATTACCAAAATAGTTTATTGGTTTCCATCTATGGGTAGAAACTATACTTACCCATTACCAAAGATATTTTCTATTTTAAGGGGACCTAACCATCTAGTTCTTAGTTTCCATTTGAAGTACTGAAACTTAGAATCATACAATAGTGCCCAATCTCCTTCTTTGAACCTTCTTCCTTTTATATGTGTATCATTCCATTATTTACTTTGGTGTTTAACAAGCTTTATATGATCTAAGGCTTCCATTTTATCTCATTGAACTCATTAAACTATAAAATTATTTCCTTTTATGATTCATCAAGATGTATGCATGTCTCTAATGTTATACTCAAAGTTTGAAATTAAAACTCAATAGGAAGTATAGGCTTCTCATGAAACACAACTCATATGGTGAAAATTTTGTGGTGATTTTCCATGTAGTGTTGTAAGACCATATTTCTTTAGGTATCTTGTTTACCCAATATTTCCTACTTCTACTAACTATCTTGGTTAGAAAGTTCTCCAATTCTTTTTTGGTGACCTTTACTTGTCCATTTTCTTGTGGAAGATAGGGTGATGATTTCCTATAGATGATCTAGTAATGTTATATGAAATTTTTTATCATGTTGGATATTAATTGTGATCCTTGATAATATACTATTTCTCTCAGTGCTCCAAACATTTTCATAATCCTATAGTACAATAAATCAACAATTGCTTCTTCTCTTTCAAATAAAAGAACTTGAACCTCAACCCATTTGGTGACATAGTCTATGTACACAAGTACTCTTTTCATTTATATTATGGATCAATAGGGCCAATAAAATATATCCCCCATTTATTAAATGGTTCCAAAACCACATGAGGATGGAGATGCATCTCATTGTATAGTGTAGGTTCACCCATCCTTTAGAAAGGATCACATTGCCATATATATTTCTTAAAAATTATTATGAAGTGAGGGCCAATAGTATATAGTCATAATGTTATTATGTATAGTCCTCTTGTCTAAACAAAGGCCTCATCCAAGTTCATCATGATAAGATCTGATGATGTCATAAGTCTCATCTTCTCTTACACACCTACCAAGCACATGGTCAGATCTATACTTAAACAATTTACCATCAAGCCATTTAAAATAAGAACTATCTCTAACGAGATGTTTATTTTCTTTAGAATTAAAATGACAGGGACAATTCCTTATAACCAAGTATTTTACCATATCAAAAAATCATGGTTACTGTGTTAATGTTTTGAATAATTGATCATCACAAAAATTGTCCTCCACTAGCTTTTCTTCACTTGAAACATTCAATCTAGATAGAAACTCAGTAACCATATTAAACTTCCTAAGATTATCAATAATGGTAATGCCAAATTATTGTAAAAGTATTAACTATAGAGATGGATTACAAATATGGTTAGATCAAACATTAATCATGAAAAACATAATAAATGTTTAAATAACTAACAATCTAGACCAACCTATTCAACAGAGTGTACAAATGATAATTAAAAACTCAATAAAAGAAATCAAATATACATTACCTTTCCAAGATCATCCCATCATCCATAAGTGGCTCAAAACATGTTTTCCCCTTGGTTGGGTTCTCACTTCAACAATGGTTTAAAGCAAGCTCCTCCACCATCTCAAGAATACCAAGTATAATATAGGCTCATGATATGAAATAACTAATATGACTATCAGTGAAGCTATCTTATTGTAAATACAATATTATAATCAACACAAAGAAATATTATGGAGATAATCGTGCATTATAAGTTTATATAAATTAATCTTTAAAATAAGAGTGAGAGGCCTCTTATTTATAGATTTTATAAATTAAACAGGATCAACCATGATTGTCCATCTCAAGATCAAGATGTGTGGACATGAATTAATCTAATTATGTAAATAAAATCCATAAATATCCTCATAATGATTTGGGAGGAAAGGGCATTAAAGAGACATGAAAATCCATAATCCTTATATTTGTTGCATTTATGGCTTATGGATGCCAACCCAAAAATGACCTCACTTGATGATGTAGTTAATAGGAATCAATTTCCAAAAATAAATATTTAATGACTTCCATGGAATTCTTACTTAAGCTCATAATTGTTTTAATTTTCTTAAGTAAGATTAATCAAATTTTAGTGCAATTCTTTAGAAATTGGCACACTTCATTAATCAAACTGGTCATAAAGTCATATTACTAGGTCATAATTTGACTCAAGAGGAATTACAGAGTAATGTTAGTTGCATATAAACCATTATCCCATTTAGGACATTATCAACACAAAATAACATGTGCATGTGTCATGTGCTTCCAAATTATATGAAAAGAGTGATCCAGAGCACTAAAAAAATTTACATCATTTTGACTTGAAATGATTTGATCAAATTTAATAATTACATAAAATGTATTGCCTTATTTAGGGATACATTATCCTAAATCAACACTTGTATATGAAAATCTCAAACCATTCAACATGTTTAACTAATTTTGGCCTAATTTATGTATTTTCACAAATTTTGAGTAAGATTGACAATTTCAACACAATGGTATTAGGAATTGGATGTCTAGATTTTACCCCTATTTGAGAAGGTGTAGTGATACATTCAGATGAATCAATGTCTTTTCAAAGAAATATTTGTCAAGAATAAATTGGAAATAAATGATCCATGATGCCCCCTCGAGAGGACATATAAGGATGAAAGAGAAGGATGGACTCTCAAAAAGTGAGAGAAAGTGAGATTAACCCATGGAATAGATTAAATCCAGATGAGCTAATACTTGTACGTATTAATTCCATCAATGATCAAAATATAATTAGATTAAAATGGCCCCAAGGATGGGGGGAATGAGAAATATACAATCTAAAAATAAAAGAGACACACTTTGAATATACCCAAAGTTAGGGTCCATGTTGTGTGCTTTAGAACTAATCAATCCTAAGACAAGTTGCACACTAAAATATTACCAAAATAAGGGTACAAGTCTACAAATCTTGGAATTAGAAGAAAAATAGAATGTGCTCTCCAAAGAGAATGAATAATAATGTTCTCTATTAGAGAGAATTTGATCATGTGATAAATAATTTTTCACTAGTAGGGTTGATTTTGATCACTAATAAAGAATTGTTTGCCCCTGTAAGGCTGATTTAGATTTGTGACTAATTTAAATGTTGTTCCCCTGTAGGAAAAATTGGTAATAAATAACTCAAGGATATAACCTATTACATATATTAAACATGAGTAGGCATAAACATAGATGTGATGGTCTAATGACTATAAAATTCATAAAAAATAGGCATACAAGGATGAAAAAAGTGATGAAAGAGATGAAAATAAGAATGAAGATGGTTGAGGTGACCTGAGATACATCATGTATCCATGCACTACCTATATAGTCCAAATGGACCTTAAACCAATGTAGTTCACCCAAAAATAGGAGAGAATATAATGATGGATGAATACAACTGAACACTATTCAATTAGACTCATGATATATGCCAAGAGATGCACATCTTACATAGAGTTAGGTGTGAGATAAGTCATCAGTACCTAGTTTCATTGGTGTTCTTGAGAGTTGTTCATCAAAGCTGCATCAACATTGAGACTTATAACTAAATCACAAAGTGCTTGATATAAAAATAGAAATTAGGCATCATAAGTATGAACTTATGAGGACATAAAATTTCAATTGTGTTGAGCTGGTTTAAATGTGAATACCTATAACTAAGGATAATCATAAAAAAATGACCAAGACTAGAGTTACAACTATTTACATTTAAATAAAAACAAAGACAAAGATAAAAACAAAACATAAATGAACCTAACTTAAAATTTAGATATGAAGAATCAAGATTTAAGCCAAAATAAGAATGTATAAAAACAAAGCAAGAACAACTTAATAATATAAGATCAATATATGAATAATCTAGATCCATATGGACCATCAAGATGTAGTTGGAAAAACAAAAGAAGAGAACAAGAATAATTTGAAAAAAAAAACCAACAAGAAATAACTAAAAGGAAATAAATAAAATGAAGAGATAAGAAAGCAAAACAAAACACCAATAAAAATCAATTAAATACACACAAATAAAAAAATGTTAGTATAGTTTACAAATAATTATTCAAGCATGTATAGTAGAGGTGTTACTTTTTACATTAACTTAACAAGAAAAAGGACCCAAAGTTTCCCTAAGATGATTTGGAAACAATACTAAAGAAATGGGGGAATAGAAGAAAAAGAAGGGGGTGGTCGAGTTGACTCCAGATGTGTAAGACAAGTGGATGCTACCTACATAGTTCCATCGACGTATGGTCCAACATGAACTTTAGGCCAAATGTAGTTCTCTCAGGAAGTGAGATAGAATAAAATTTGATGACTAGAAAACATGATTAATGTTGTAGAAAAAATAGGAAGATGGGACTAGTCTTACAAAATGGTGAGCTAGTGGGACAAAATACTTATAAAATGGAAAGAGCATGATATTGATTAATTATAAAATGGAAAGAGTGTGAGATGATTACTTAAAAAATGGAAAGAGTGTGAGATCAGAATATACAAAAATGTAAGACAATGTTTTTGCTCTTTTGTGGATTATTTTCTAATGTTTTTGGTGTTTTTGGGATAAAAATATGTACAAAAGGGTCTAACTAATCAATGAGATGCTTGTCTAAGAGTAGAAGTTCCAATAATAGATAATCTAGTTACAATGGCACATGCTCATAAATCGATGAGAGTGAGGTCTTGATAAAGTAACAATGCCTAACAAATAGTAGCTAAATAAAATAGTATGCAAAATGACATAAAATTTGAAGAACCATGTAGTAGGCAAAAGCCATATGCTATGGTATTTGTGCTCACTTGTCTATAGAAAAAGTTATAAAATATTGTCCATGTTGGTCTTCTTTGTATAACTAACATCAAATGTGTCCATAATGCCTATGAGTCATAATCAAGATCATAATTGGTCAAGGGATAAAAAGGTGTTCAAGTTACAATAACCCAAGACATGAAAAGAATATGGTTCTCAAAGAGAATAGTCTAGAATGAATGGGGTCCATGAAAGGATGAAATAGGTGTATAAAAATGAGTTTCTCAAAGATAATGGTCCAAAATGAATATGGTCCAAAAGAGGATGGTCCAGGGTAGGATAAAATATGTTTAGAGTGCCAACAGTCCAAATATTTCATTGTCTAAAGTCATGAAAAGATTATGATTCTTGAAATAATGGTCTAGGGTAGGTTAAAAGAATATTATTCATGAGGAAAGTCTAGGATATAAAGATAGAATAAAATAATTCATCACAAGTTACCCTGAAGGAAGGGGTCTTATATATAATGGTTTGAATATGTCAAGCATAGAACCTCTTAAGGTGCACAATGTTTATGGGATTTGGAATTTATTCACTATTTAGAGTAGTTAGTCGATATGCTCCTAATCCATAGTTTGTCATGATAACATATGGTCTTAGCTAGTTAGGTTGAAACTTACCTTTTTATTGAATTCAACATTTGTGTTCCTATGGTTCTCTTTCAAGACCAAATCACCAATTTTAAACTCTCAAGGGAGAATTCACTTATTGTATCTTCTTTGAAATTTATTTTGATAAGTTTGCAAGTTTTTTAGGGTAGCCAAATGTTTACCATCAAGAAGTTCTGGCTATTACAACCTTGAGACTCTATATTCTTCATCATCTTTAATCTGATCCAAATAAACTCACAATAAAGGAAACTTGATCTCAATTGAGATAATATCTTATATGCCATAAATAAAGGTGTATGGAGTGGCTCTTATAGAGGTTCAATGACTATTTTTATAAGCCCAAATAGAAGGAAAGATTTACAAGTGTTAATTATGGCCAATTTCATTGATAATCTTCTTTAAAATGGTTAAAATGGTCTTGTTTAATGCCTCAACTTGTCCATTACCTAGTGGGTTATATGGTGTGTATTTCTTGTGCTTGATTTTGAATTTTTCATAAAGGTCTTCTACATCTCTATTTATAAAGGATTCATCATTATTAGATATGATGTGATCTGGGATACCATATTGACAGATGATATGGTAATGAATAAATTTGGCTATCTACTTCACAGTAACATAAGTGAGAAGAATGGCCTCAATCTACTTAGTAAAGTACTTGATAATAGTTAAAATGTGCTTATGGCCATCTAAAGATGTTGGATTTATTTTTTTGATGAGATCGAGGCCATAATTAAAAAATGGCCATGGTGTTATGATTGGATATAGTGGTAAGGAAGGCACATCTATCAAATTTCTATGTTGCTAATAAGGAACACACTTCTTCACATAATTAGAAGCATATGTCTTCATTTTTGGCCAATAATATCCCATTCTAAGGAGATTTTTAGATAATACTACACCATTGGTGTGGGCCCCACACATTCCTTCATGAACCTCCTTCAACACTAGCTTGAATTCTCTTGAAGATAAACAATGAAGTAGCATTCCGTCATAGCCTTTGTAATAAAGCATGTTTCCAAAGAGGGTATAACAGGCTAGATGATGAGGGAATAGTTTTTACCGATTATTTGAAAGGTCAGGTGGAAAAATATGATCATGGAAGTAATTATAATAGTCTTGATACCAAGGTAGTTCAGGTGGGGGATTGGGACTAGTAATGATGTATACCCTTTTTGAATCTAGAATAACATGTACAAGCTATAGAAGATTTTCAATTACAAACTGATACTCTTTATCACTATCATCAATCTATATCATTGACCTAATTATTGTCATTACATATATAGATCTATTATTGGCCCTTGGTACTTGTTCAAACTATAGAGATTTAAAACGATCCTTGAGATTATCCATGATGAGCTTGTAGGTTTAAATCTTGTCATAACTAGTTTGATATTGATCAATGGTTTGATTGATGATTAATTTGGAATCACCATAGACCATTAAGTTTTGAATATCCCACTGAATTACAAGATGAAGCCCTGTTATAAGTGCCTCATATTCAAACATATTGTTGGTATAATTAAAAATGGTGTGGAACATTTTGGGAATCAGATACCCTTGTGGTGTAATCAACAATATGCCAACTCTAGATCCACAAAAAGTGAATAAACCATAAAAATATAGTTTCCACTATTCATGTTCATGCTACACTTCCTCCACTATCATGATAAAATTGTTTGGAAAGTCAAATCTAAATGGTTGAGTATCCATAATAGGGGCTTCTATAAATTGATCAAAAATAACCTTCTCCTTGATAGCTTTCTGAATCTGATACTCAATATCAAATTCACTTAGGAGCATGACCCACTTGGCCATACAACCTATAATATTTTCTTTGGATAATAAAAATTTGAGAGGATCTACCTTAGCAATGATAATTATTTTATTTTTCAGCATATAATGTCATATTCTTTAGGAAGTAAAGACCATATCTAAACATGCAAGCATATAATTGTGTTCATAATCGATCAATGTGTGGCTTAAATAATAGGATGCATGATCTTTACCTTGATGATCATGTTGGGCCAAAAGTGCCCCCATTGTATGCTTAATTATTGATATGTAAATAAGTAGTAGTTGTCTAGGTGTTGGCGGTATCAAAAATCATAGGTTGGCCAAATATGTCTTGATCTTTGTAAATGTTAATTGATAGTCTTCATCTCATTGAAATGTGATCCCTTTCTTCAAGAGATGGGTCAATGGGTGGCACTTAACTTCCAATTAATAAATTAACTTGCAGATCGACTTGGCCTTTCTTTATAGGCTTCAAATTTGTTTAATATTTGAAGGTAGAGGCATTTAAACAATGGCCTTAACCTTAGCAAGGTCGAATTCAATCCTTCTTTTTGATACAATGAAACCTATAAATTTCCTTGAAGTGACACCAAAGACACACTTAGGATTTAGGTGAACTTTATATTCATAAAGCCTCTCAAATATTCTTTGTCTAACATTAGGATGTCCAGCATGTGTTCTTGATTTTTCTAGTATGTCATCAACATAGTCCTCAACAATATCATGCATCATGTTATGGAATATGATAGTCATAAAATGTTGATATGTTGATCCAACATTATTTAATCCAAATAGAATGACTTGGTAATAGAATGTTCCACATAAAGTGGTGAATACAATATTGTATTGATCTTCTTGGGATATTTTGATCTAATTATATCCATAAAATCCATCTATGAGGGATAACATCTTGTACTTAGAAGTAGAATAGATGATCATGTTAATTTTGGGTAGAGTAAAATCATCTTTTGGGCATGATTTTCTAATATCTCTAAAAATTTTATAAAGACATATGCCTTATGACTTCTTACTGAATATAACTATGTTTGATATCCATTCATAATAGTTAAGTAATCTAATGAAGCCTACTCCTAATAATTTCTCCAATTTGGCTTTTACCAAGAGAGCAATGCATGGATGCATCTTTCTCAATTTTTTTAAATTGGCTTGGCATCTAGATGATCAAAAAGTTGATGCACTACCAAGTGTGAGTCTATTCATGGTATGTCCAAATATGTCCATGTAAAAATATAAATAAAATCCATCAAAATGAATATAACAATTTTGGTATCAAAATGTGTTCACATTCTGCTTTAGTAAGGGAAGATCCAAGATAAACAATTTTGGGATCATCAAATGTTCCTAGGTTCACTTCTATTATGTTTTATATAATAATTATGGATCCATATTTAATAATAGTAGGTAAGGTTTGATCACGATCATCATATTCTACTACAGTTTCTTATCATTCCTCCCAAATCTCTAGATAGTGTGATGATTTTGAATCCACCATCTCAAGTAATGGCCAAGTATTCAAAACTTATAAAAACTCAAGAGTAAGGTGTTCAAACATTTTATTTTATTTTGAAGAGATGTTTGTACTAGATATAGATCTAGGACTTGATATAACTTTAACACCCTTTGGGGATGAGCAAACTTTCCCATCTAAGAGCACCTAAAATAGGTTTTCACTTGAGGGATTATCTTTTCCTTTACTTTTTCCTTGATCAACAAGCACCTCAAAGAGGTTTTCACCTGAATATCTTGATGTTGTATCTTTATTATGACCAAGAAAGTTTACTTGCTCTCTAAAGTATGTAGAAGGATCCAATGAAAAATTAAATCCTTGTTTATTATCACTAATGTTCAATTCATCTCTTAAGCCCATGTATTCTAAAATTGATTTTTTATTTTGAAACTCATCAAAGCATATGACCAAAAACATTTAGACCCAATAAATGAGTTAAATATGGTAAGGCATAGGTAATAATAAGGTGTTATGGTCATAATGAAATTTTGATCAAATAAATATGAGTTAGCAAGCTCATCAAAAAGGCTATAATGGGATGCTATGTTACTACCAAGAGTCCCATCGATAGTTAATTCAGAAGAATCACTATCAAAATTTATGAGGTCACTCCCAAGAGGTATAAATCTAAAACCATAATTTAAATTAGGTACTCTAACTAATAAAGGTTTTAGGATTCCTTAGGTTTTTGGGCCAAGGCTTCCTTTATAATCAAAGTTATCCATGATTTGATTAGGGATAGGATATTTTGAATTCTGAAAGCAATCAATAATTCCATCATAATATAACCAATCTCCTTCAATGAAATCCTTTCAATCCTATTTTGGTGAAGTAGTAGGCAAAAATACCATAGGTGGTTTATGCTATTCTTTCTTCTATTGTAAGATCAAGTTGGATTAGTTTGGGCTTTTAGAGGGTTTGGGTTTACCAAATGTTTTAGGAGACTTCATCAACTAAGCAACATGGAAGGCATCCTTAAGATGATATGTGGAAATGCCCACATCTTCAATAACAACCCATTTTTCAAGAGTTCTGGGAAATGGATCAGCTAAAATAGATGCAAGGTCACTAGGGTTGATATAATTGGATAGAGGTGGATGTGAAACCCTCACCTTGTTATTATTTTCAATTAATTTAGAACTTGAATAATAGTTATAATTTCAAAACTCAGCCTCTAGATATTTACAATATTGATAAGGTTGTTGATCAATGGGAATATAAACCTCGATCCCATCATGGGGAAACTTAAGGCATTGATGCAAGATGGATCTAATGCTATATACTTCAAAGATCCAAAGATGACTAAGAAGAATGTTATAAATCAACTCAATGTACACAATATGTAATAAAGTGTGGTGGTAAATAAACCCAAAAATGATTGGAAAATAAATGGATCTAGAAGACTCCCTATCAAGTATTATCATAAGCCTTTATGGTGATCATCTTTGGTTTAATGTCCTTCATAGTGTAGCCTAATATTTGTACCAATTTGAGGGACACTATATTCAGCTTTGAACCATTATCTATAAGAACATGATTGATCTTATGGTTTTCAATGACTACCTCAATATACATTGGGTTATTATGTTTCAAACCTAGGGTGGACATATATTTTTTATCAAACATGAGTTATCAAAATGAAGATAAATATCCCACTAGTGTTTGGAACTATTTAGGATTTATATCTTTGGAAATAATCAATTCTTGTAAAAGGATGTTCAAGATAGTTCTATGGAATTTATATGTATGCAAGAGATCCAAAATGGAAATATATGTAGGGGTTTTACTCATTTAGTCTGATAGACTCTAAGGCTTCTCAACATTAGGATGAGATGGCTTAGATTTGGCTAGCACAATATTTGGATTTTAATCCAAAGGCATAATGTTCACATTGTGTTCAATGAAAGAAAAGGGCAAAGGTACCTAAAGAGTAACTCATGAGCATCTAGTTGTGATAGTACAAACTAGATGTGTCAAGGAGCCATTATAATTAGAAGACAAAGGTAGAAGATCTTATAAGGTGACTCATGGGAATTTAGTTGCATTGGAGTAATTTTGAGTTGGTAAGGAGCCATTATAATTAGAGGAAGGGTGATGTTTAGAAATAGTAACCCATGCAAATTGAGTCACAATAAAATTGTGTGAACTCAAAATAATATTACTAGAGGGAGAAGGTGTTAAACTTATAATATTGGGTCTAGTACTATGAGGAATACAAGATGGTTCATAGGATTTGACTATAATATTGTAAATGTGGGTTAGAAAAAAACATCCCACGGTGTTGTTATAGTTGTAAGGCATGTTGTTATAACCCAAGTTGTTATCATGGGTATTATGATCCTAATTATGATCATATTGATTATGATTTTGACCCTGATGGTGGTTTTTATTTTTCCATTGATTGTATCCTTGGTTCTACTAATTTTTCCTTGGTGGTTGTTGATTATGTTGAGGAAATGGATTTTGGTAGATTCCCATATCTTGATTCGTGCCTTATGGGGAAAACTTGATCTCAAATTAACCACTCTCAATTATATATTCAATAAGGTACCATAATTAGACACAATGATAAGCATTGTGACCAATAACATGATGAAATTTTCACTATTCATTTTCCTTGTAACAATCTAGCTTTGGTTGATCTTAAGGAAATAGACATGGTACCAACCATACAATCAGGTTAGCTACTATGAGCTTTTGAAACATTATCTCAACTAGTTCTCCTAATTTATTGAAGACTTTAAATTTATTTTGGAATGTCCTCAATTGAGGTTGTTTTTGTAAATTTTCTGATAGATTAGGGGGAGCTAATTATACACTTGGAGCTAGTGGGTCTTGCACCATTTATATGTGTTTTGTTTTAGTTACTCTATTCCCTACCATGTTCTTATTCTTTTTGAAACCCTTAGGTTTCTCTTGTATAACCATTTGGACTAGTGATTAGGTTTGATTTGATGTTTGAACTTGTACAAAAATCATGACAAGGCCTTTGGCAATAAGATCCTTCTCAATCTACATCCTTTTGTCTATAATTTATTTAAATGAGTTAGTGCAAGCAAGCCATATATTATGCACGACCTTAGGATGTAAGTTATATGAAAAAATGTCCAAGACCTATTTATCTAACTAATTATGTTGAAAGTGACCTGCTAATGCTCTCCACCTCTATAGATACATTGTGAAGCTTTCTCCATCACATTGTTTGGTTTTGCATAAATTCAAAATTGTCAATTCTTGTTTAATGTTGTATGAGAAATGGTTGACACACTTTTTAGATAAGTCATTCCAATATACAATTGATCCCTTGGGTAATTTAAGTATCCAATAAATATATTTTCCCACTTAACTTAATATAAACAAATGAAGAAAATAAATGCTACTATAAGTCACCTCTTAATATAACATAAAGAATGCATGAATATGTTCATGAGGGTTACCCTTTCTTTTGTATTTGTCAAATTTGGGTGCCTTAAAATGAGATGGAAAGGGGACAAGGATAATAGATAAATCAAATGGATATGGACATATCACATCAAACTTATACTTCTTGATTATGTTTCTAGTCTCCAATTGTGACACAATCTCATTTATAGAGTTCTACTCTTGCATGTTTGGTGCATTCATCTATTGGGGTGGTATGTGCCCCTATTGTTGTGTGGATTTTTGAGGGACATACACCATATGATTCACAACTTGGTTTTGATTCACTCCTTTAGTTGAGTAAGTGAGCCACTAATTCCTTGGAATTTTCTACCTTGAATTATACAAGTTCTATTGATGTTAGGGAGTTTTTGGTCTATTCACCAATGTATGTGTTGGTTGAGACAAACTAGACAAATTATTTTGTATGATTTATTCAATACATATTGAATTTTTTGGTCTTTAATTTGTGAAATAATAAAAGGTTATTGATGATTGAAAAATGTATGATCCATATCTAGAGAAGCATGTTACAAAACCTCTTGGGGTTTAGGTTGTTCTATTGAGACATTTTGATCTATCATCATTATGTTTTCAACTAGAGTTTGTATTGGTTCAACCACAATACCTTTTTCCTTGGAAGTGTCATTATGGATTAAATTAGATACTAAAGAGTCTATAAGTCTGTGATACATTGGTATGTATATTGTTGACTTATTTTTTTATCTTTGTGACAAAACATTGATCATTGGGTTTTGAATCTATAAGTATTTCCTTTCCTTTTCTAGAAGAAGGTATGTTTGTTTTAGCAATGTTTATGAAGGATTATTATAATTTTTTCTCTCCTTATCTAACCAAGCTATGTAATTGCTTCATAGGAAAGTCCAAGGGTAGTCTAGCATTGGATTCAATCAACCTTAGAAGCGATTCATCCTTGTCCTCTTGGGGTTGATATTCTAAATAGTATTCCTTGGATCCTATAGTTGTGGGAATGTATTCAAAGAATACAGAACTATCTTGAACATCATAAAAGTGCTCCTCCTCATAGATAGGGCCATTATAGACCCCACTATGAGTGTAACTTTGAGTCATTATTAGAAAGGTTTTTTTCTATGTTTGTTAAGATTTGGAATTTTTTTATAAATGTTTAAACAAGGTATGTGTTTTGATTTTTTATAAATAAATGATAATGCACCAAAGAAACTATAATAAAAGGAAGGGTGGAATAGTACCACACATAATTAGAATAATGCATTCATGAAATTACTCAACCTTGGCTAGGGTTGAAATCATATAAATTAGAAGAGGGTATGATAACTCAAAAACCTAGAGTACACTAAAATGTAGATTTTTTTCTTGAGATACATCAATACCATAAAAGATAGTTCAAATTTGAGGATTTTTTAATATAAAACTAGAATAAATCCCTTCAAATTAAGAAGGAAATAATGCAAACCAATAAATTAAAGATGTGAAAACATTCAAGAATTCCAAAGTATAAAACTAGAACTAAATGGGCATCACAACACCACCACATAATAATGGGAGGTAGAATAAAATGTGTTCTATAAATTAGAGTGTGAGAGATACACTTGATGACCTAAGTTCACAATGATCAAATTATAATGAGTCTATAAACAACCTTCAACCCAAACGATAAATTGAACCCAAGTTAACTCAAGTTAAGTGCAAATGGAAAATCCAATTAACACATTAACCCAAAACTTAGAAAGGTACAATTCCAAATATGAATTATAAATGGACTTAAAGGTTTTAAAAAGTGGTTTAGACTCAAATGGGTAGTATAACTGCACTAATTAGATAAATTAACATAATGTTTAAGATGAATATTTAAACAAGGCAAAGATGATTTGGATTTAACTAGTGTAATGCCTCTTTGTTAAAGAAATGTTGAATAATGTGTTTGGTTATGACACATGTTTATGATCCAGTTTTGAATAAAATAAAGACCAAGTAAGCAAAGACTAAAAATGCAAATACAACTGAGTAATCATCCTAAGCCCTAAACTAACAAGGTTACTTTGGATTATTGAAATCCAAATTTATACATGCTCTTGAAAGGATATTAAGTGTTCATCCAAAATAAAAGTGCATTAATTGGTAGGTTATTTTACACCCCCCTTATCCTAAGAGATAATATGGTGATATGGAACTTTGGGTGCACCCTGTATTAATAATACTCTATGGTAGAGTGGGGTTGTCTAAAACTTAAATGTTATGACCATCTAGATGGTTCAAGTGTGGTTAACATAAGAGATGAAACATGTCAATTGAATATGTGTCAATAATATTTTTGGGAAAAGGTATTATCCTTTTCACAACCACTACATTCATCAATTACTTAGTGTAGTGTGATGTCCTATTCGATCATATGTTTTGGGTTGAATTGCCACTAATGGGATTTACTTAACTGCTCAATAAAACATTATAGTGGGGTGATCCCAATTTATATACCCCCCATGGAGAGGGGTTGAAGTCAATGCTAGGAGATGAATCCTTAGCTCAAATATTCCCTAAATAACTCATGAAAATTAAATTACCTCCCCTTTATAAGCCAATTGCATGAAATAAAATGATCTAAGTGAAAAGGCTTTAAAGGTTGTTTTTTGATCACCCAAACCATATGGGTTTTGGGGAGAGCCTAAAAAAATTCATTTTCACACCTTGGACAAAAGGATAATCATAATGAAAATGTATTTTTGGTCACCTGAGTTCCCTATAGGGGATGGGGGAGAGCATACATGCATCATTATTTTTACTCAAACAATCTAACAATAAATGGAGACTTGTGTAAAACAAAACTTCAAGAAATTTGAAATTTAAGTGATTTGTTCATTTTATACACTAAATAGAAATGTTAAGTGAATTTTTTTGTCCCTTGGCCTTAGTTTACAATAAAAATTTGAAAAACATTCACAAAATAATCAAATAAACCACCTAAATTCCTTTTAAACACAAAAAGGAAGGTTCAAGATTAAAACATGCTCATCTAAGTTCCTTTTAAACACTAAAGGGAAGGTTATAGACTTAATTATGCTCAAATAATTACTTTTCCACATGGGTCCTTCAATAAAAATTAGAGAGTTTCCTTTAGATTTGAACCACAATTTTTAATGAAACAAGCAAGTTTGGATTTTTTGCTCTCAAGTTCTCTACTTTTTACACACAGAGACTAACATCAGTCAACAGTGATCAATGTCAGTTGTAGTAAGACTAATGTTGGTCTTAGACTTAACCATTACTGGTAAAAAACTATCAATAACAATCACTTGTGAACCCTTAGGCAAAAAAGATATGATCAAAAATACTTGTTAGCTCAATGTTAGGATAAAATCTCCAAAAAAAAACTTTTGGATTAGGAATAAATGTTCAGACTAGAGACTTAAAAACCTAAATAACAAACAAGAAATTTGAGAAAAGATCTAAAATGCAATTTTTTAGACATATTTTTTCCTATAACCTAATCAATGTCCATTAGCATTGATCGATGTCAGTTACATAAAACTAATGTTGGTCATTGTGTGACCTATGTATCAATAAAAAAAATTAAAAACATGGGAAAATGATCATAATAATTATTTTTAAAAGATTTTTAATGAATTTTAATGGAATATTAGATTACCAAAATGTCTTCCTTGCTTAAGAGGGATGCATTATCCCACTAGGCATGCCAAGATGTAGAGATGGATCATAAATATGGTTAGATCAAGCATTAGTCATGAAAAGAATAAGAAATTCATAAATAACTAATAATATAGGCTAACCTATTCAATGGGTGTATAAATGATAATTAAAAAATCAATTAAAGAAAGAAAACATACATTACCTTCTCAAGAGTACCCATCATCCATAAATGTCTCAAAACATGTTTTTCCCCTTGATTGGGTGCTCAATTCTTCAATAATGGTGCAAAGAAAGATCCTCCATGATCTCAAGAACACCAAGTATAATCTAGGATCATGATATGAAATCACTAATATGCCTATCAATGAAGCTATTCTATTTAAAATAAAGCATTATAATCAATAAAAAGAAAGGTTATGGAGATAATCTTGCATTAAAAGCTTACACAAACTAAGCTTAAAAATATGAGTGGGAGGCCTCCTATTTATAAATTTTCTAAATTGACCAGGATTAACCATGACCATCCATCTCAAGATCAAGATGTGTGGCCATGAATTAATCCAATTATATAAATAAAATCCATAAATATCCTCATGATGATTTGGGAGGAAGGAACATTAAAGAGGCATGGAAAGCCATAATCTTGATATTTGTTGCATTTATGGCTTATGAATGCCACCCAAAAAATGACCTCACTTGATGATGTAATTAATAGGAATCTATTTCCAAAAAGAAATATTCAATGACTTCCATAGAATTCTTACTTAATCTCATAATTTGGTTTAATTTACTTAAGTAAGATTAATCAAATTTTAGTGTAATTATTTGGAAATTAGTGCACTTCATTAATTAAACTGGTCAAAAGGTCATATTATTGCATCATAATTTGACTCAGGAGGAATTATAAGGCAATGTTATTTTTGTATGGACCATTATCCCATTTAGGATGTTGTTGACATAAAATAACACATGTACATGTCGTGTGCTTCTGAATTAGAAGAAAAGAGTGATCTAGAGTACCAAAATGCATTTTAATCATTTTAACTCAAAATGATTTGATCAAATTTAATAATCAAATAAAATGCATTCCCTAATTTAGGGATACATTAACCTAAATTAGAACTTGTAGATGACAAGCTAGAACCATTCAGTGTATTTAAGTGATTTTGGCCTAATTTGAGCATTTTCATAAATTTTGAGTAAGTTTGATAATTTCAACACAATGGTGTTAGGAATTGTATGTCTACAGTAATCATGTAATGATATTACCTCTTACCATTAGTTTATTCATGAGGTACCTTATGGCTAAGCGATTTATATAGATAAATATTTTATAACTAGTGATATAATTCTTGAAATTGTTTATTACATAAATGATAGTTAAGATTCTTTTTTAGTGGTTGTATATTTTATTTATATGGGGGTAAGGTTATTATTGATGTAATAAATTTCATACATTTTTTACTCTTCATATCTTTGCCCCAAAACTTTCCCATAGCATTTTTGGAAGCATTTGTATGAACATGGAACGACTACTTCCAATTAGGGCCTCTCAATATTGGGGTAGAGTTCATCTTAGCTTTAATTGCCTAAAAGGCATGTTGGCATCGGTCTATCCACAAAAACTCATTATCCTTGATAAGAAAATAGAACATGGGTGCAACTATCTTACTGAAGTCTTCTATGAAAAGTCTATACTAACCTTCATATCCCAAGAAACTTTTGATATCAATCTAATTTTTATAAATAGGTAGGTTAATAACGAATTATATATTTTTAGGATCCATTTGTATCCCATGGGTTTAAATACAATGACCAAGAACAATTATTTTATCCACATAATTATTCATATCTCATGGCTCATGTATATTTTATGGTGTTCACACCTTATTAACACTTTGTCTAGATTGTTTAAATCTTCATCAAAATATACACCATGTATAGTAAAGTCATCCATATATGCCTATAAATATTCATTAGTCAAGTTAACAAAGATGGCCAAAACTACCCTTTAGAAGGTGGCAGGTGCATTGCAAAGACCAAAAAGTAACACTCTATGAGCAAATGTTATCTTATCCTAGTCTTTTGTGGCTACCCTTATCTGTTTGTAACCACTAAACCCATCTAAGAAGGACAAATACTTTTTCCCAACTAAGTTATCCAACACTTTATCTATGAAAGGAAAAGGAAATTAGTCTCTCATGATGGATTTATTGAGTTATTTGTATCTTTTGCATATCCTCCACTTGAAATTTTTATTTGGGACTCTGATAAGTAGTGAGACCCATTGACTAACAGATATTGGATAAATGAATCCCACTTCTAAGATTTTTTCTGTCTTAGTTTTGACTATATCCTTTAATGTTAGATTAATCTTCCTTTGAGGTTGTACGATTGGTCTAATATTTTCTATATATATTTGATGAGTACACACACTTGAATGGATACATTTCACATCACTATAATTGATAGGCTATAATTATACCTCTCATTTAACCAATCAATAGATTTATGTCATTTTCTACTAGGGCTAGTGTCCAAGGTTATATTTAATAAAACCATTGGATATTTGAGTTTATAATTCACTATTTAGGGGGTTTATTCTACTTCAATGTCTAAATCTAAATCTAAAAGTTTTTTTAACTAAAGATTTTCTATGGTTTTCCTTATTAAAAGGTTATATAGTTCACACCATCAACATCCAGAACTTAGAAATATATCATAAGACATTATGGTGTCCTCACTTGACTTGCCCATGTGGGTAGGACAATGTGATATTCTAGAATGTGAGGAAGTTGTCTACTATCACTTAAACTAATAACAAATTTTGAATATGGAGATGAGTTAACAAACTTTAATTTCTATGAAATTGAAAAACACACTCTTGCATAAACAAATATTACTTATATTGAATTGAAACAATCTTTTGATGTAATGGAAACATACTTGCATTAAAGTAAATTCACACTTCGCTTTGAAAAATAAATTCACACTTAGCTTTAAAAAGGAAATTCACACTTTGCTTTGAAAAGGAAATTCAAACTTTGTTTTGAAATGAAATCACTCTTGTGTTTAAAATAAAATCACACTTCAAAATGAATGAATTATACCTAAATTAAATAAATACTTATAAACTATAAACTATAAGTACCTATTTGTCTTGATCTTTAGAGAGAAGTGGGCCCTTACTCCTTCCTTAGAATAGGAATAACTTTACTCAGTAATGAAAATGAGTGTTGAACTTTATTTCATTATCAAATGAATATATACATATATGCAAAATTACATTAGAATATTTATTTTAATTTTTTATCATAATTGATTGACTAACTCATTGATTAACTAACTTACTAACTATCTAAAATGAGGAGGAGACTTATATTTAAATCACATCTCAACATCTATTCATAGAATACAAAATCTAGTGATTTAAATGGCCAAACCTACTTATTCAAAATATAGATGATCTAGGAATAATATCCCATGCTTATAAGAAGGCATTAGAACCGACTCAACTAATAATAGATAAAAAATAACTAATATAGATCCAAATAGAATATATCAAGTTTTACAAAATAGAAATACAAATATATCTGGATCATTTTAGACCATTACTATGAGTAGTAATATCTAAAAATAATATATCTAAATATGGAAAGTCTATTTATATATAATAGATATCTTTATAATGTCTATCTTGATCTGTAGGATCTAGCTAGACATCTTTAGAGTATGCATGGGAATCTTCAAATCACTCTATATAGGACTTCAAATCACCTTGAAAGAATTTTTATATCATCTTTAGAGTGTCTTCATAACATCTTTGGAATGTATTTGGAGTGTCTTTAGAGCTTCTTCAAAACTATAAATCTTTAGTGCTCGATATATTCTTCATCAAATATTCAAAAACTATTGCCAAAATTATTTGATGACTTCTCAAAATGATCCCACCATAGGAATGTATTTATGTACACAAAACTATGCTCATTTCATCCAAGTTAGATATAATAACAAGATAAATAATCAACAATGTATCACATACAAACAAAGGACAATTGCATCCATTTCCTACTTAGATAAGACCTTACATATTAAATGTAATGAAATATATAACCAAAAGGCAACACTTATGGATAATTTTCATTAGATAGAATGATATATATAAAATTCTCATCATTTATCCCCCACACTTTACATTTTGTAAGTCTTCTTACAAACCTAGTGGAAGAACTAGTCTTCAATCTAAAATATTCCATATTCTAACCATTGACTAAGACCATAAATCTAAAAATGATGTCCCCAATCATGATGACTTTTGGACAAGAATCCATAATCTCTTACTACTGTGTGTAGTCATGTCTAAAATTTAACATCCACCTGATTGTGCTGACTTTTCTAGGGGGACATAAGATAGAGAATAATGAGAGGTCTAAATCTCATTCCAATCCACACATTTGATCCTCTTTCATCCAAAATCTAAGTGATAATCTATGGAATTTCCAAAGATATCCAAAGACTCCACCTAATGATGGTGAGACTCATGACTTCCCTGTATTTTAAAGTAATAGGTGAAGTCTCCCACCTATCTATGCTTGCATTGATGGATTTGGTGGAATGTTGTCTCATAAAAACTCTAAACATTTCTACATTTGCTCTCAATAATTCATGATATTTGCTTTTCATGTACATGTAGTACATGGGCTAAAAAGTAGCAAGAAGCTTATAAACCTTTGTAAAGAGAGGTCTCATACATAGACCTATGGTGTTATATAATTAAATAAATTTATTATGTGTGTGTTGGCATGCTATCTGATTTCTCATGGTAGAGAGAAAATCATGCAATTATGTTTCCCCTATAAATAAGTTTACTATAAATCTAGACTGATAACCCTATAACATATTAAAAATATAGAATTCATAAATTTCATTCTATTTTTCTATATTAATTTTGAGAAAGACATCCGTAAACATTTGTTCATCCTTAATAATATGAGGAAATCCAAGAGAAATCAACTGTATCTACCATTTGTAAAAAAATTCATGATGAAAAATAATATAGGCAGAGGAAGGTTGCCTGCATGATAACACTTTTTCATAAATTTCACATATATTCTATATGGAATTCTAAGATTTCTATAGCTATTGCTAAGACTCTACCTTAATCTTAGCATTTTCTTCTAATTTTTGAATTTTATGCTGGGATTTGTTCCAAACTAAAATCATTTCATGAAGTAGAAGAAGGAAGGAATATCCTTTATAGGGGCTTTAATTTGTATTTATATTTCCCTCATCTCCCTCTACATAGCTTTCAAATAGGCTTGTAAATTAGTATTCTAAGTGGTTATCTCTTGTATTCAATTAGTGTGTTGAGTAATCAATGCACTTTTACTAGAAATAGAATGTTGTAGATTATTAATTTGAGTATCTTTACCAACAATATAATTTTTTAAATTAACAATTTGAGAATCCTTATTGACAAAGTAATTTTGTAAATTACTCGATTCTTAAGTTTTAGAAAACATCTGATTATGTATTTTAGTCTGTTCAACATTCATTACTTAAGAATTACTTCTTGTGCCCTAACTTGAGAAACAGATTCTTCACATATATTTTCAAATTTGGAAATAGTTTGGTTCTTACCTTGTAGTGTTGATCAGAGAAAATCCAATTATTCCTATTGATGCCAAATGATTTCCTCATGTCAAGATAGAGCCAGCACATGATGAAACTCCTCATCTTAATGAGCAAGCCAAGGAGAAAATGGACCTTATTCTATAAATAGAGATTTACCCTTATCAATTATAGAGGTTAAACATTTTTTTGATTCTTGAGACATAACTTATTTTGTAAGGGTTTCTACTTCAACTACATGTTCAGCCTCTATAACTTCTTGGGATAGCTTAAGCTTCCCGAAATTTTAGCTACTTTTACATTTCCTTCTTCTTCCTCTTGTAGAATGAGCCAATGACTTCGTTAGAGTTTGACTAGAGCATTAGGGTTTTTTAATGAAACCCCCATTCATATTTTTTATATTCAATGAAACATATTTAGATATGAGGGCACCAAAGATGGACATTATTTAATTTGTGTTGTGAGAGGAAGATAAACATGATGTGTTGTTTTCTTAATAAAAATTTAAGAGGATTTATAGAGAAAAGATGATCGAGCCTTTTCACCTTTAAGTTTTTGTATAAAATGATGATGACAGATGAGGGTAACCAAACCATGATGTTTGATAGACCCATTTCATCTTTTTAATTTATGAGAAATATTAATTATCACATGGTGAATAAAATATGGTAGGTTTACCTAGTATTCTAGTTTGGCAGCTCCTTTCCTCAAATGATTGAGAAGTCATATGGCATCTCTACTGACCACATTAAATTAACCATCATAAGAAAGATACTTCATATCCCAAAATTAAACATTCTTTCATGTCTTTGGAATACTATCTCACATGATTCCTCTACCCATACCTTGCGGGGATTCGGCTAATCTAGGATGGATCTCATTTCCTTCAATAAGCATTTAAATTAAGTTGATGAAAATTAATTTATCCATGATAACCACACCCTCCTCAATAATTATAGAGAGTTAATTTATCATAGAGGAATCCATGAAATGTGATCAGCTATGACAATAGAATGGTGTTCATAAAAAAATTTAAAGAATTATTGCACAATATTTTCTTGAAACCCCTAAAATGTTTTCAAGAAATTCAACCATCTTGTCGACTCAAAAATATCCCTAACTAATTCTTCCTATAGTAATGCATTTGATGATTTAGGTTTATTTTTATTCTTCCTTCCTCCCATCTTTAGATCTATCACTATTTTCTCAAAAACCTAATTATGCTATGAAAAATGGAGCTCAAAATTGCACAAGGTACAAAAGCAAGAAATTGGGGATATGATGCAACAATGGATAACAACAAAAATGAATAGAAAATAAAGATATATCATAAAATTGTGATAATAATTATGGTTGATAATTTCTAAGCATGTGATTTTTAATGGGAAAGCATTTTTTAGTCATTATTAATGACATGATGTAATGGGTCATAATTGAGAACACTTGGAATAATATCGGCAATGATTTTTACATCACATCATATCTTTTTGAAAAAGTCTTTTTAAAACAATGTCAAACCAAATATTGTTTTCAAAGGTGCTTTTAAAAATAACTTCACATCAAATATTTGAATGTGGTGATGATACTCACTTCATCACATATATGTGGCATCACCAAAACTTGTCCATTTGAAAAAGTGTTGACTGCCTAATGATCATACATACATAACATGAAACATAAAATGCCTAACCTTTTGGGAAATAAATACAACTATACATTCGTTATAGAAATCGATGCGTATCTCCTAGAGTTATAATGTATCCTACAAGGATAAACAAGTTTGAGAAGATAGGTTAGTTGACAATAATTCATATTTTATTAGAGAAGTCTTTTCTAAAAGTGTCATTTTTGGTTTTAACCTTTCAGTAGTTTTTATTTATATTTATATTTTTTTTATATTTTTTCATTTTTATGTTTTTTCATTTTTTATTTTCAAGGAAAGAGAACCACCATTTGTTGGTTTTTAACACTCCTTATTTATTGGATGTATTCACAAAGATAAATTGGCCTTAGTGGAAGAACCAAGTTCTTCCACAAAGTCAAATTGGTCTTGATTCTACTCAATAAACTCTTCCTTACTAAGAGGTCTTTTGTACACATTAAGCCCATGATCTATGACCAAAAGTGTCCTCTGGTCACTATCAATTGGTGGAAGCTAGACATATCCATTATTGTAAATGGTTTTTATTAGGTATGGTCTCAACCATCTTGTCCTAATATTACCCTTGAAATTATGGAATTTAAAATCAAATAGAAGTGCCCAATCACCCTCTTGAAAGTGTATTTCTTTGATGTGAGTAGTATGCCACTATTTTGTCTACTTTTAGATCATGCTAGTTTGAGTGAGTTCATCCATTCTTAGTTCATTCAGCCAATTTTGTTGCATGATTTTTTATTTATATGATTCATCAAGATCAATTTTAATATTAGTTGTTGTCTTCAAGGTCTGTTATTCAAATTTTATTGGTAACAAAGGTTTATTTCAAAAGACAAGTTCATATGGAGAGAATCTTGTAGTTTTTATTCATTTTGTATTGTATACCCAAATTACTTCAGGTACTTTATTTTCCCAAATTTTTTTTGATATTCACTTTTTTAGTCAGAATGTTTTCCATCTCTTTGTTTGTGACCTCCAATTTTCCATTAATGTAAGGATGATATGGTGAGGACTTTTTGTGATTAATCTAGTATAATTAATCTTTGATCATGTTGGACATAAATTTGGGCCCTTGATTTGAAACAATAGATCTCAGAAATCCAAATCTTAGCAAGATCTTATGATATAATATATTAGTATCCATTTCCTCCCTAACAAAGGTGAGTGCATAAAATTCACCCCACTTAGTAACATAATTAACACATCTTAATAAATATTCTTTTACTTGAGATGGTGGGTTGATTGGTCCAAAAAATACAAACCCCACTTTTCAAATGGCTCAAAACTTATTTGAATATGGAGACACATTTTAGAGCACAGAGTAGGCTTACCCATCCTTTAGAAAGGATCACATTGCCATACACAATTTTTGACAGTCTTGTAAAGGGATGACCAGTAATAACCTGCAACATGGATTTTATGAGTTGTCTTTTTTGTTAAATACTGTCCTCCTCCTAGTTCATTATGACATGCTCTTATGATTTCATACACTTCATCTTCTCTAACACACCTAAAAAGTACATGATTAGGTCCAATTTTAAACAACATGCCTTTAAACCATTTGAAATGAGAACTTTCTCTAACCAAATGTTTTCTTTCTATAGAAGTAAAATAATGAGGAAACTTCCATGTTGTCGATTAATTTTCCATGTCTGTAAACCATGGGGAGTATGAAGATATAGAAAATAGATACTCATCTGGAAAAGAATCCTCCATAGATTCATCTTTACCTATAGTGATCAATCTAGACACAAAGTTAACAACAACATTATACTTCATAGGTTTGTCTATAATGGTAGTGTCAAATTCTTACAACCACAATAGCCATCCAATTATTCTCCCTCCTACTACTAATTTATTCATTAAGTATTTAATAGATGAATGATCTATATAGATAAATATTTGATAACTAATAATGTAGTGCCTAAACTTATTTATATCATAAACAATAGTAATAAATTCTTTTTATATGGTAGTGTAGTTATTCTTTATACGAGTAAGATTCTTGCTGATATAATAAATGGCATAAATATTTTCATCCTCATCTCTTTGTCCTAGAACTAATCCTAATGCATTATTAGAAGCATCAATATAAATATGGAAAGACTTTTCCCAATTAGGTCATTTCAAGACTGGAGTAGTCATGAGTTTGTTATTTAATGTTTCAAAAGCTTCTTGACACTTATCATTCCATACAAATTCATTGTCTTTTGTTAGCAAAAAAACATAGGTACAACTATCTTGTTGAAGTCTTCAATAAATCTTCCATAATATATTATATGATCGAGAAAACTTTCAACATCTATTTGTGTTTATGGAATGGGAAGATTAGAAATTACCTTGATCTTTTTGGGATCTACTTTTATGCCTTGAAAATAGATATGATGTCCTAATACTATCCCTTCATCATCCATTATGATGCACTTATCATACCTCAAAGATACTTGGCATTCCTCACATCTAGTAAGTAATTTATCTAAATTGTTAAAAGATTAATCAAATGTAATACCATGGATAGTGAAATCATCCAAATACACTTCCACACAATTATTTATAAGATTCAAAAATATGGCTAACACTGCTCTTTAAAGGTAGTAAGTGCATTCCATAATCTAAAAGGTAGGACTATATAAGAATATGTTCCTTAGGGGTAGGTAAATGTAGTTTTATCTTGATCTTTAGGGGCTATTATGATTTAATTTTATCAACTGAATCCATCTAAAAAAAATACTGCTTGCTTACCAAATTATCTAAAACTTGATCAATAAAAGGCAAGGAAAAATAGTCTTATAGTGGCTTTATTCAGTTCTCTGTAGTCTACACAAACTCTCCATTTTCCATTATTTTTAGGAACAATACTAGAGGTGAAACCCATTGACTATCAGATATGGGATAGATAAAACCAACTTCCAATAGTTTTTATATCTCCTTAATAATTTCTTTCAAGGTTAGGTTAATTTTCCATTATGATTGTTGGATTGGTCTAATGTCTTCAGTGTAGATGTGATGTGTATAGACATTGGTATGTATTCCTTTCATATCACTATAATCCAAAGCAAAATATTTTGTGTGTTTTACCAATACATAAAATACTTTTCTTTCCTACTAGTCAGTTAACCAATTATTGATGTTCAACAATGTATCAGGTTGGATTACAATTTATTTAGTTCTTGGAACAATGAAATACAACTATTTGTAATCACTTATCAAGGTATGTAATACACATGTATGTGGTAGTAACATGTGAAGTGTAGCTACATCCTTGTAAAGGGTTTCACTTATGGATAGTATATTGTTCAATGGATAATGAAAATAATGTAAAAATGAATTATAACCATTTGATCCTAGTTAACTATGGCTTGTTAAATGTCTTATGGACTAGATAACATGTTTGGTGAACTAATGAAATTGTTTTTAAACTAAGCTATAATAGAGGTGGATTATTTAACATAAAGACTGATAGTTATTTTTCATTTTTAGAACATAACTATCAGTCTTTATAACTAATCTACTAGTCTTTAAAACTAAGCTACCAGTCTTTAGAGCTTAGCTATCAATATTTGGAACTAGGCTTTTAGACTTTAGAGAAGACTATAAGACTTTGGAGTAAAACTATTGGACTTTGGATATAGGTTTTATTGGTCTAAATCGTCTATTATTTATTCCTCAAACTCTTAGACATGTTATTTGATGGTAACCAAGGCTAAGAAAGACACACTAGTCTATTTTTATTTAGGATGATCCACCCATATTTGTTTAAAAAGAGATTTTAAAGGTCTAGCAGGTAGATAGAGAGATATCTTTTTAGTTTGAATTTGATTATAAATGGTCATGTTTCTATATCTATAGTCAATTTGTGTCATAAATGTAGCTAACCAAGGTCTACCAAAAATGATTGGATATCCTATTCTCTTTAGCCTAGGTTGAAGGATCATGAAATCCACAAGATATTCCTATGATTCTATGGTGAATGGTATATTATCTATAGGTCCTTCAAGGGTAGTAGTGGATTGATCTACCACTTGCAAGATTGTAGTGTTAAGTTGAATCCCTATGAGACATAAATATTCTATTGTTTTGAAAATAATTATGTTGATGGAATCACCTAGATATACAAGCACATTTCAAATGGACTCATTCCAAATTATCACGTCATCACAAGACTACCAAGATCTCCATATTTAGGAACAAGTATGTTTCCTACTAGTAAATCAACAATTTTCCTAGTTAGCTAAATTATATTAAGATACTACTTCTTTCTTACTTGTGCTTTGATGCACACTCTTTTAATGATTTGATTCAACTCATGAATATCTTTAATGTCTCTTAGCAGTGGAATTTGTAACTTCATCTCTTTTAATCATTGCATCAATTCAAAATCTTCCCTTCCTTAAGTCTCTAAAGAAATGGAACAAGGGGATATTGAATTTTGATTGATGTGGCTATAGCTTCTACTTTTTCTTCAGTTGGTTCTTGGACTAAAAGTGGTTTAGGTGTGTCTTCATCATTTGGAATTTTAGTTATGGTAATGGGTGAATCTCCTAATACCCTCCCTGATCTAAGTTGAACATTATTACATTCAATTGAACCACTTGCAACATTATTTTCTTGATCATCTCCATTAACAAGTGTATTTTATCTATTCATTAGATTTACCATTGATTGGGTAAGTAACTATGGTTGGTTAACCTATTGTTTAATTGGTGATGGATTAGGTTGTGAAAGCATCAAGTATTTTTGTGGAGAAAACCTTCTTTGTGGCTAATATTGTTTATTTGACCATTGAGGTGGTGACTATCATACCCAATGTGGTTATTGGTATTATTTTTGTGCCCAAGGTTATGAAGGATTTTGAGGCATTACCCATATTTGTGGCATCCATTCTTGATTACTCCATGGTTGTGGTTTTGGAGGCCCCCACATTATTAGTATGACTTGTCCAACCCATGGTGCCATCCATGGATTGGGAGGAAATTTTGGGCCAAATTTATTTTGAGACGAGGAGTACTAGTTTCCCTGTCTTTGGATAAAGTTCACTTCCTGAACTATATGTGATGCTTATTTTACTTCATTTCTCATGATAATAAAATGTTTTCAATTTTTGCTGTCAAGGTGTAGGCCACAAATACCACATACCTCTATTTTATCTAAGGGGTAATATTTTTACCATATGTTTGAGTTTACATCTAGGATAATATATTGATAATTATTTAGTGTTGGTTACATTGGATTTTGATTTAAAGCCATCTAATGTGGATGTCAATTGTAATAGAATGTCTATTTTAAAATTAGAATTTTTTTCCATTAATTTCCCAACTTCAATTGATTTCCTTATGCTAGGTCTTATGCTGGAGTAGTTAGTATACAATGTTGAAATTTGATGAAATGTTAACTTGTCAATGTCACCCTTTTCTATTAGGTTCAAAGCATCACATGCATCATCATCTAAACCTTTAAGAAACACTATTTTGATAACCTCCTCAATTATTTCATAACCACTTCTTTTATGGGTAAATATAAATGTATCAAGATAATCTTCTAAGGTTTCATCTTCATTTTTTTTATCTTGAAAAAGTCCTCTTTCCATTATCTGACTCTACAATAATCCTCATATTTTTCTAGAAATGCAATTTCCATTTCATCCCAATTGGTTATAGAATTAACCTCAAGGCCCATCAACCATCTCATGGCTAAATCCTTGAGTGTAGATGGGAATAACTCCAAATTTTGATTATCTATGACATAATCATATGTTTGGCAGAAAATCTAAAATTCAAACAAAAATTGATTTGGATCCTTTGAGGGTTTACCTCTAAAGGTAGGTAAAATGGATGGTGAAATATTTTTCATGGAAGTTATGTCATCAGGACCTAATTTGATTGGATAGAAAAAAATTATGTCTTAATGGGGCTATTGATAAGGGTTTTTTACATGTGTATGTTTATCTCCCATATTTTCTTCCCAACTTTGGTTATCAATCCAATTGAAATCCTCTTCTTGGGTGCTCAACCTATGGTCTACCTCAAGAGGATAATCTTCGTTGGTGATCATATCTTCTTCTTGTAGAGCTTGTCGATCATATCTAACTATTTAATAAAGAGAATTTTAAGGATCAATTCTCCCTATAGGAGATGTTATGAATAAGATTCTTTTTATAGGATCTATTTTTGAGGATGAACCTTGTTCAGGAGAGGTATCATAAAAATTTTGTATAAAAATTTCAATTTCTTTTCTTTCACTTCCTATTATTTCTAGTAAAGATTGGATCCTCTCTTATTCTTGACTTATTTGGGATCTTTTAGACATAAACCGTCCTTGAGAATCTCTTGAGCAATTCATAAATCTAAAGAGGCCTAAATTTTTTTATATTTTTGAGTTTTATGAATGTTTTTGAATTTCCCTATATAACTCTAATGTAGTATCTCACTAACATTTATTAATGAGTCCCTAGATATGGTGCCAAAAATTATAGGTTGTCATTATACCTCTCATTTAATCAATCATTGGATTAGTGTCATTTTCTACTGGGGCTAGTGTCCAAGGATATATGCAATTACATCATTGGATATTGGAGTTTGCAGTTCATTGTTTGGGGGTTTTACTCTATTATGATATCTAAATCCTAAGAACAATAATTAAAATTTAAATTCTAAGTTATATAAAAGTAAACCTAAAAGGTTTTCTAATTGAAGATTTCCTATGGCTTTCCTTGTTAAAGGGATCTTTAGTTTACACCATCAACATCTAGAAATTAGACATCTGACATAAGACATTATGGTGTCCTCACTCAACTTGCCCATCTGGATAAGACAATGTGACATTCTAGAATATGAGAATATTGTTTACTACCACTTAAACTGCTCCTAAAAAAATTTGAATATGAAGATGAATTAACAAACTTTAATTTCTATGAAATTGAAAGATACACTCTTGTATAAAGAAAACTCACTTGTATTGAATTGAAACAACCTTTTCATGTAATGGAAACACAATTTCATGAAAGGAAATTCACACTTTGCTTTGAAATAAAATTACTCTTATATTTAAAATGAAATCATACTTTGCAGTGAATAAATTATACCTAAATTAAATAAATACTTCTAAACTATAAACTAAAAGTATTGATTTATCTTGATATTCAGAGAGAAGTGGGCCCTTACTCCTTACTTAGAATAGGAATAGCTTTACTCAATAATAAAAAGGAGTCCTAAACTTTATTTCATTATCAAAGGAACATATAGAGTTATGCAAAACTACATTATAATGTTTTTGATCATAAATGATTGACTAATTCATTGATTAACTAACTTACTAACTATTTGTAATGAGAAGGAGACATGTATTTAAAGCACATATCTACATCTATTCATAAAATATAAAATCTAGTGATCTAAATGGAAAAATATTACTAGTAAAAATATAGAGGATCTAGGAATCAGATCCCATGCTTATAGGAAGGTGTTGGAATTGACTCAACTAAAAATAGATAGAAAATAACTAACATATATCTAAATATATTATATCTAGTTTTATAAAATAGAAATCTAGATATATCTGGATCATTTTAGACCATTACTATCAATAGTAATGTATCAAAATAAGATATATAAATATGGAAAGTCTATTTATATACAATATATATCTTTAGAATTTATATATTGATCTACATGATCCAATTGGACATCTTTGAATCATGACTAAGAATATTTGGAGCAATTTGTACAGGTCTTCAGAGCATCTTTAGAGCTTCTTTAAAGGTAAAAATATTTAGAGATCGATGTATTCTTCACCAAATCTTCAAAACTTGTTACCAAAAAAGGTTTCCAAAACTATTTGATGTCTTCTCAAAATGATCCTACCATAGGGATGTATGTCTTTACACAAATTTATGCTCATTTCATCCAAGTTAGACACAATAATAAGATAAAGATTCAACAATATATCACATATAAATAAAGGACAATTACATTCATTTCCTACTCAAATAAGACCTTAACTATTAAATGTAATGTAATATATAATAAAAAGGCGACACTTATGGATAGTTTGTATCAGATATAATGAGATATATGTAATGTTCATCAATAATCTCATGTAAAGTATTTTGTATAGTTCCTTAGGATGTCAAACACTTTAACTTCTTGTTCATAATTTAACTAGTTATTTATAGTTAACATTTTACCTAGTTGGATAACTATTTGCTTGGTCTCTAGATACATATAATTTATTTTTCTAAACTCATTCATTAGAGATTTCAAAGGGAATGTATGTGGTAAAAACATAAATAATGTGGTGATGTCCTTAAATAAATTTTACCATTATGGAATTGCTTTTGTTAATGGACAAAAACATATGTCAAAAATGAGCCCTCACTATTTTGTGCCCACCCAACAATGCTTTATTGAATGGGTACATGGTCATAGGTGATTTTAGGAAGGTTTGAACTAGATTGCTTATCTTTTGAGGAAGATATACTAAACTCTGGGCTTGTTATATCAAACTCCAAAACTTCACTGTTAAACTCTAGAGCTAGTTTGATAGGCTTCAGAGCTTCACTTATGAGCTTTGGATTTGGTCTAATAGACTCTAGAGTGTTACTAATGAATTTTAGATTTGTTCTAACAAAGTTCAAAACTTCACTATCAAAATTTATAACTTCACTATTAAACTCCATAGCTTCATTTTCAAACTTTGAAGCTAGCCCAATTTCTCCTAAACTCCTCATTAATTCATCCTCTAACTCCTCTATGTGGTCTTTGATAGTTACCATGGCTGATGAGGAGAGGATATTACTACCTTATTCAAGTTCATCAACCCATAACTGGTATTAAAGATATATAGATGGTTTTACGAGTGGATACAAAGTAATTTGTTTTGCTTTTATTCCATTTGAAATGGTCATGTCTCCTGACCTATAGTTTATTAGTGTTACAATTGTGTCTAACCATGGTCTTCCCAATATTAATGGATATCCAAGCTATTTTTAGGATGGAGTGTAATATGGGATTCCCAAGAATCTATTTTCACAAAGACATCTTCTATGGTTCCTTTAGGTTTGGCAATAGACTGATCTACCATTTCTAAAATTATAGAAGTAGGATGTACCCCTATAAGGGACAAGGCTTTTAGAGTGTTTGATATCATCACATAGATGGAATATGATTATTTTATAAGTACATTAGGTATATAATCTATTTTTATGGATTAAAAAATGATAGGATTTCTAGGATCTCCATACTTGGGTAGAAGGAGTTTGCCTGCTAATAAATCAAAAGTTTGCCATCTACCTATATTGTTTTAAGATATTGTCTTTTTCTGCCTTAATATTTTATGCACAAAAATTTAATAATTATATTGAGTTCTATATTATCCATTATATATTGAAGCAGTTATATTGAGTTCTAGGTTATCTTGAACTAGATCAGATTCACCCTTATTCATTGTTTCTTTAAGTCTTTTAATAAATGGTATGGTTGCAATAACTGTAGTAGATTTTTGAGAACTTTCCTTTTACTTATTATTTTTTAATTTAATTGGTTCAATAAGAGGGTCAATTTTTTCATTTAGGACTTATATTATGGTGATTTAAGGATTAATCAATTCTTTCTTGATCTCAACTTTACATATCCATAATTAATGGCACTAATTCCTAAAGTACCTTCTTGCTCAGTTCTATATATAAGAGTTGTATACACATAATATTTTCAAATTTTATCAATTTATAATGTTTTCTCTCTTGAAATAACCCATCAATTATTAATCTCTCTAAATGCATGCCTTAAAGGGTGCACCAATAAAGGGATGGGAAGACCATTAGTGTTTTGCAAGATTATTATCCCTTATACCACCAATTGAAATCAACATAAACTTATCATATACACTTCCCTAAGATTTGACACCTTATTTACACACGCCTCCAAGAAATTAACTACTTTATTCATCCCTTACCTAAGCCAAAAATCCTTTTTAATATTTAATAAATAATGTTAACCTAGGTTGACCCTATACTCAAATTAATTTTAGCATGTTATGGGTCTAGGTTGGCCTCGATCGACCTAGATTAGGACCTAACTTGATTTTATCAATTAACAATATAGTTTTAAATTGGGACAACACTATTAACTAAATTTTTGTAAAAGTTTAGGGTTAAATTTAGTTATATAAACATATCTATTTCCATCATTTCTTATAGAGAGAGATAGTTAATTATTCATTTGCACTTATTTACGATATACTCTACCACTATTCTACTTGATGCATTATTTATTAGGGTTTATACTTGGAGAAGAATCTTATCTCATGTAAAAGTCTTGGATGATTTGGACTATCTTAGTGATCCTTACAAATGAAAAAAACCTTTTTCCAATCACCTTTGACCAAGGGAGAGATTGAATCTCCATAGGTTCATCTTCAAGGTAAGTATCTATAACTTCACTCCTTTATTTTAATATATATAAGTAGCAAAAGTAATGGATTTTAAATGTATTTATCTCTCCATACATTAGGGTTATATCTATATATATCTTAATTATAATTATTCTATGCATGTTTACTTTTATATTTGTTGTCCCTATTTTGTTCCGCAAGCTTTGGTGAGCACTAGGTTAGATTTTACTTCAATTTGCATTTACTTTGTAAATATAGAAAACATAGGACATAGCTAGGGTTATTGCATGGTGTTATTTGAATATAGGCTTTATAAACCTCTCTAGTGACATTATTATGGTAAGATACCCCTTAGTTAGGTCTAGTAGATTTGTCTTGGTCATGACCTTGATTGTCTAGATGTACCAACAAGCAAAAGGGTAAGTATGGTTTATCTTCTTTGAACTAAGATTGATTTGTAGATCAAATTCATTTTCCCTTGTATATATTATGGTGAACTAAACATGAATATAAAATTTATAGGTTTTATTTCATGTATTTATTTTATTATCATATTATATAATATTATTTTTATAATACTATATCAAACCTATCGATATAGTCTAATATTCTATGTATAGGTTTAACACATAGTTTATTAAAATCGACTCTATATTTTTTTTATAGGTCTTTTCCAAATATAGGTGACTAGATCAATCATATCAACATAGTTATCTTTTTTAACCATCTTATTTCATAAATCCTTGACCTATTTAACTATGTTCATAGTTCTCTTTCTAGCATATAGGTTTACAGACTTAGTCAAACCAGTCGAATCTATTCATAGATTATTTTTAGCACACATATTTTGTAGACTTTGTTGACTTAGTCAAACTAGTTGACTCTGTTCATAGATTATTTTTAGCACACATATTTTTTAGAATTTTTTGACTTAGTTGACTCTATTTATAGAATATAAAAATCAACATTTGAGAAATACATCATAAAATTTTCAAACTAAGCATATTAAAAATTACCAAGGTTCATTCTTACCTTCTTTGTCATTTTTGTTTATCATTTATAGTCCTACTTTTCATTGTTTGCATTCTTTAAAACTGTAACCCTAAAACTAATTGGTCAACTAGCTCGACATAGTCTTGTAGCCTATCTTCTTTCTAGAAGACTTAATTGACTTGATTGACTATGTTCTTCTAGATCTTGCTTTTATAGAATAGTATTGACCCTGTCAACTCTATTATTATTATTTTCATACAATATCACTTGAACTAATTATGTACTCTTCATAACCAAATAAATTAACCTATTTTATTAGTAATTAATTCAATTTTCATTTCAGTTGCTTCTATGCTTAGACTAAAAAACATAGATTAATTAGGTGTTTTTCAATTTACCAATTTATTCACATTATTTTTCTCTTTTGTACAGACTTCCAAATCACTTAATAGTAAAAAATATTAAACATTTTCCTTTCAAATCCTACCTACTTAGATTTAATCACTAAGAAGGAAGGTTAGTTTTCTTGCCAAGTATAAACATGCGATTGATGGTATATATTGGCAAAGTACCTAACACCCTTATCATAATGAGATTATGAAGTGAGGGGGTAGGCCCTAATACCAATCTAGTACCTTTGCCAATATAGATCCCTTTTAGCCTAAACTACCAAAAACTATCCATATATTGCTTTTTAGTTCTTTCTTACAACCAACTCCATATCACATTAATTTCAAAATTTATTATAACTTAACAACATTAAGGAATGACCAATTATCTTAGCATTTACATTTAATTTTTTCTTCTTGATCTATGATCATTATATTTTTTATTGAAATTTTTTTACTATCCAACATTACTACAAGGTTTGTGTTATGTGTTAAAATTAGATCAACCACATTCATCTAATTTCTTGTATGATTCACTATATTTTCTTAGCTATTATCTTGAAAAAATTTCCCTATTTTTAGAACACAGTCATCCCTTTTAATAAAGTCTCTTATAGACTATTAATTTTACTAACCTTTAATACACAATCACCCTATATGACTATGTATCTTTTTATCCTTTTCAATTTTTCCATTTGTAGTACATAGTTGACCTATCTGACTATGTATCTTATTAGCCTACTAACTTTCTCCATCTACAATACACATTTAACCAATATTATTGTGTATAGTTTTGTCCTACCTCAATTTTATGATCTATAAAACACATGCAAGTAGTTCAACTATGTTTTTTTACATGACTTTTCCTACAGACTCTATGACCCTGTTGACTTTATACCTCTTGGAAGATACTTTTCTATGTTTGGTTGATTTTGTCCCTATTTTTCCTCATTTTTTGATTTTATTTTCTAAATTTAAGTATCATGAAATCACCTATTAGATTTTTTTTGGAAAACTTGAATCCATTTATATGTCATATGGGATATTATTTTATTCTTACCTTTTCTACCCAAGAGGGTCTTCACTCTTAGAGTACCTATTCTCATCCCTCATATTTTGAATATAATATGATCCAAATAACTCCAATAGATGAGATTGGTGGATTGGATACATTTTATAATTCTCAAGATAATTCTCACTTTAAGGTGCTTTCTTATACTATGGGTGATATTAACATAAGCCTAACAAACAACCTCATAGGAAACCTTATCAACATGAACAACCTACTTCCTAACAATCTACCACTTAGTAACCCTCCCCCCAATATCAATCCTAATAATCCTCCTCCCAACACCAACCCACTAACTTATATAACTTGAATTATTACATAAATAGTTCAACAAATGAACATCATGAAAACATTTAGTACCTCTCAAATGATTCAAGTACAACATCATTTGATAAACATGGATAATCAGCTTCTTATCCATATCCCCCAAAATAACCAAAATTTTATCCCTTTACCTTTTAAATATGCCATAGTAAATATCATTTCCAAACCTATTATGAACACTAAGATGCTTCAACACATTCACAATGAACCTTTAGCCCCATTTATTGTATCTATTGATATTGGTAATATATCTCCAACTATTAAATATGATGGGACTACAGACCCCACATCTTTTCTTAAAACATTAAGTAATCTTTATTAAAAATGGGTTGAAACTAACACCTTCACCACTACCAAAATTTTAGCTAAAACCTTCATAGGTGATGTATTGGAATGGTATAACTAGTTCCCCCAACATTCTATATGGCAAATTGAGTATTTTGTCAATCCTTTAATTAAGGAGTTTCAACATAATCATCTTCCCAAAATTTGTATCAGTCATTTCATCAATGCTAATCAATCCCCTATTGAATCAACTCATGATTTTATCAAATGATGGAAATATTTGGCTCATAAATCTGATCACAACATGACTAATGATTAATTATTCAAAATTTTCATAATTTCCTTAACACCTTCCCTCCAACACAAGGTTTGAAATTTTACTCCCCAAACTTTAAATGATACTATCAATCAAGATAAGTGACAAGAATTTATAATGAAATAGTTTGAACCTAACACTAAAATGATCAAGGGATATTTCCAACACTCAACCAATGTAATAATTGGTAATCCTCTTCACAAAAAACTAGGAGTAGCCAAAATGAAACATGCACAACCTTCCTATATGTCTCTAACTATTCAACAAATGAAACAACTTTTAGCTCCTTCTAAACCATTCACATATGCTAATAATCCCCCTCAATGGTATGACCCTAACAAATTTTATTGGTTTCATGTCAATATAGGTCATTCCCATGAAATTTTTTATGGGATTATAAAAATTTTCATTTATTTTATGTTAGGAGATTCATTAAATCATGATGATATGATCAAAATCCATCATCATGATTATGTTAATGCTTATCAAAAGAATCAAACTTTCAAATCTTCTTCTTCTAACAATCCAAAAAATTTCTCTGCATTGAAACCTCAACAATCAAACAAGGATATTTGTGTGATTGATGTTAACTATGATCAATACTATACCAATTACCAGTATATGAATGAAACTAAAGTCAATTACTGGTGTTAACCCACCCATAAAGATCACATCCCAAAACTAGAAACCATAACTAAAAGAGAAACTTATAAAAGATACAACTACCACTAACCTACCTTTAGAAACTAAAGAGGAATCACTTCCTTAATCCAAACCTCAAACTACCTCTCTTCCTACTAAAAATATTTTACCTTCCAAGCCTTGTGTTGGTTCTTTCTCTTCAAAAACTCATAATTTGTAAGAGGAAGTTAACTCTATGCCTTAAAAAATACCTCTCATGGAGGTAGTTAGCAATTTTCCTTATCATCATAAATTCCTAATGCAACAACTACAATAAATTAAAGAACCATATTACCTAGAAGTGGAACAACCTTCTCACGAGCCTCCATCAACATAAGTTTATACCATTGAAACTATTTTTACTTATTTAAAACCTTCCATAGAGTTATTTGAAGAAGACATAACCAATGATGAAATTATTTTTCATACCAATGACCCACCTATCTTTATTAAAATAACCATTAATACAAACCTTATTTGTAAAGTCTTAGTAGATTAAGGGTAGGGAATTAATGTGACGTCTCTCTAGCTCATTCAATAACTTGGGTATATTAAATATTGTAGAGAGGATTACAAATTAAGTTAGTCAAGCATTAGTCCATAAATTATGAAACATACATAAAAAACTAACTAACCAAGCCTATATATTCTTATGGGAATTATAAAGGATAGAAAGAAATAAATGAAAGAAAGCAACACCATATTACCTTTCCAAATGGATTCACCATATCCATGTAGCTCAAAAGTATGTTATCCCTTGATCAAGCATCCTTGTCTTTGTCAACAATGGTGGTAAGCTCCTCCAATGCCTCAAGAACACTCCATAAAACCTAGGCTCATGATTCCAAATCACTAAACTAGCCTATCAATGAAGCTTGAAAATAAGATTCATGATCAAATGAAAATCTTTATGTAAATAATTTAACATTATAACTTTGCAATATTCAAGATTTTTTCTTCATGTCTATAGCCTCTCTATTTATAGATTTTTGAGATTAGTTAGGATCAACCATGACCATCCATCTCAAGATTGAGATGTGTGGCCATGGATAATATTAATATGTAGAATTAAAATCCATAATTATCTTCATCATGACCTTGGAAGAAGGGGAATTGAAGAGGCATGGAAGGCATTAACTAGGCATGGGTGACCCATAATCTTGATATTTGTGGCATTTATGGCCTAGAGATGTCTTCCCAAGAAATGAGGTCACCTAATGATGTAGATAATAAGAATCAATTTTAAAAAATAAATATTCAACAACTCTCATGGAAAACCTACTTAAGCTCTTGATTTGGATTAATTAGCCTTAAACAAGGTTAATCAACATTTGTGCAATTATTTGAAAATTGGCTCTCAATTAATCAAAATGGTCAGAAAGTCATATTACTGAGTTATGATTTGACTCGAGAAGAATTAGAAGGTGATGTTAGATGCACAAAAACCATATTTCCATTTAGGATGTTCCCAACATAAAATAACAAAGGTATGTGGCATGTACCAATGAATTTAAGAGAAAAGAGTGATCCAGAGTACAAAAAGTAAAATTGTCATTTTGACTCAAAATGAATTGATCAAAGTTAGCTGACTCATAAATTGCATTACCCCATTTAGGGATTTTTGACCTAAATTAGCACTTTTAAATGACAATTTTGAACCATTTAGTGTATTTTATGAATTTTGACCTAAAATGTGCATTTGAGTGAAATTCAAGTAAGATCGACAATTTCAACACAAATGTTGTTAGGAATTAGATGTCTACAAATATCATCTCAAGAAAACTCATCTAACATGTCATGGATTTTAAAATAAAAAACATAATACACTTGGTTGTATATGGTTCTTATATGAAATTATAAATGCATCATATCTATGAATTAATCCTATATTGGATAAGATAGATCATACCTACACTCTCGATTGAGAATACTCTCGTTAAATAAGAGCATGACCAAAATGGGGATCTACTAGACATGACCAAGGAATTACTTGTATCAATTGTCATAACATATCATTCTAGAAAGGGTTCCAAAACCTACACTCTAACATAATCATACAACAACCCTAATAGAGTCATAACATTTAAAACATTCACTTATACGAATAGTAGGAAAGTAAAATATAATATAGTACACACCAAAGCTTATGGCACAAAGTGGGGGTTAGAAGCAATAAAATAAACATATATAAGGAACTTCAATTAAATTAAAGTATGAATAACACCCTAATACATAAAATATGAAAGATAGTATTATTCAAGCCAACGCTTATGTTACTTATATCTACTAAAAGAGAGGATAACAAAGTTAGAATATACTTACCTAAATGTGAACCTATCAGGAGTCAATCTCTCCCTTAGACAAAGGGGCTTTGAAAGAGGTTTTTGTGGTTTGTAAGGATCCCCAAGAAAGGCCAAATCATCTAAGACTTATCCACAAGACTAGATTCTCTAAATTATAAATCTAAGCTAAGTCTCTTCAAGTAGAATGGTGGAAGAGAAAATTGTGAAGAAGCACAAACGAATAATAACTCTTGATTGCATATATGAATAATGACCAAAATTATCTTGTATTTATAGGCATATCTTACCCTAAATCCTTATAGGAATTATAGTTGTATGGGGTTGACCCAATGTGTTTTCAAGGACAATTTACCAAGTCTGAGCTAGGTTAGCTAAAAGGCTAACAAGCCAAGAAAGTAAAGAATACCCCTAAAGTATATTTAATCAACATTTGTGCAATTATTTGAAAATTGGCCCTCAATTAATCAAAATGGTCAGAAAGTCATATTACTGAGTTATAATTTGATTCGAGAAGAATTAGAAGGTGATGTTAGATGCATCAGAACCATATTTCCATTTATGATGTTTTCAACACAAAATAACAAAGGTACGTGGTTTGTAATAATGAATTTAGGAGAAAAGAGTGATCCAAAGCATAAAAGGTAAAATTGTCATTTTGAATCGAAATGAATTGATCAAAGTTAGCTGGACCATAAATTACATTGCTCCATTTAGGGATACTTTGACCTAAATTATCACTTGTAAATGACAAGTTTGAACCATTTAGTGCATTTTATGAATTTTGACCTAAAATGTGCTTTGAGTGCAATTCGAATAAGATTGATAATTTCAACACAAATGGTGTTAGGAATTATATGTCTACATTTTCCCCCCATTTGAGAAGGCATAGTGAGATATTTAGGCAAAGCAACATATTTTTAAAGAAAAGAGTTGTCAAGAAAAAATTAGAACAGGCCCATGATGCCCCCTCGAAAGGACATACCAAAATGAAAGAGAAGAATGAACTCTCGAAAAGAGAGAGAAAGTGAGAGGTTAGCCCATGGAATAGATCACATATAGATGAGTTAATGCTTACACACGTGATTACCATCAATGATCAAAATATAATGAGAGGTATAATAGGCCCTAGAGATAGGGGGAATGTGAAAGATACAATCCATAAATGTAAGGGACACACTATAAATGTACCCAATTTGAGAGTACAAGTTGTGTGCTTACAACATTGATCAATCCTAAGACAAGTTGCACACTAAAATATTTCCATCATGGGCATTAGTTTGGATAGCTTGGAATTAGAGGAAAAAAGAGAATGTTCTGCTTTAGGAAGGGAAGCGCCACTAGAATGGGGTCTCTAAAGAGAATATAATAAGTACTCTAGTAGAGTATATTTAATCATGATAAAATAGTTTTACCCCAGTAGGGTGAATATCGATCATTGATAAAGAATAAATAATGATTTTTCCCTTGTAAAGCTGATTTGATTCAGATGTGGTTTAGATGTTGTGCCCCAATATGGGCAATTGGCAAGAAAAAATAACTCAAGGATATAACTGAAAAGATAGGTTAAAGCAAGTGGATGCAAATGTACATGTGATGGTATAATGGCTTAGAAAGACATATAAAACCAAGCATATGAGAATGCATAAAGTGATGAGAGAGATGAAAATAAAAATGGAGACAACTGAGCTGAACTCAATATAAATTTAGCATTGCCTACATAGTTCCATGGACTCATATTCTAACATGAACTTTAGGCCAATGTAGTTCACCCAAGTTTAGGAGAGAATGTAATGAGGAATGATGAAAAATGACCAAGAATTTATTATAATCACAATGTATGCAAAGAGATGCACATCTAAGCATAGACAAAGAAGCCTGAAATGCATGCTACTTAGAAGCCTAATTCCATATCATAAGCCTAGGTTTTGCAAAGTGTTCCTGAGAATCATTCATCAGAGTTGATGTTAACATTAAGACTTTGAGACCTAAACATAAAGTGCTTGTTATAGAAAAATAAATTAGGCATCATAAGTATGAATAACTTAGAATAACATAATATTCTAATTGCACTAAGCCAGTTCAAATGTGAATATCTATAACTAAGGATAATAGTAAAACAATGACCAAAACTAGAGTTACAGTAATTTACATTTAAACATAAAATTAAAAGACAAATAAAAAGATAAACAAAAATGAACCTAACTTTAAATCAAGATATGATCTATCAATATTGAAGTAGGAACAAAAAATGTTTAAAAACAAAAGGCAAGAATGTCTTAACAACATGAGACCAAGTTATGAATAATCAAGATCCATGTGGATCATCAAGGCATTCTTGAACACAAAAGATAAAAGCAAAATCAAATAGAAAAACAAAACACCAACAACAATCAAATAAACAAAATTTTCCAAGAATAACATAATAACATAGGATCAAGATATAAACAATCGAGAGCCATATGAATCATCAAGATGTTCTGAAACACAAAAGAGATAAATAAAAAAAATCAAGAAAACACAAAACCAAGAAGAGACAAGAAGTAATAAAAAGATAAAAGAAGAAGAAATGAAAGGAGAGGTGTGAAATCACAATCAAAATTCCAAGAAAACACAATAAAACACCAAGAGAACTCAAATAAACTCACACAAATAAAAACCAAGTTAGTTTAGTTTAAATACAAATGTTCATGCATGTGTGGTAGAGGCATTAATTTCCACCACATCATAACAAAGAACAATGAAATGATAATTGTCCCATAATTAAAGAGGAACAATGACAAAATAAATGGGGGAAGAGAAGAAAAGGAAGGGGTTGGTTGAGCTGACTCCAGATGTATCAGACAAATGGACGTTGCCTACATATTTCCATAGATACATGTTCTAACATGAACTTTATGACAAATGTAGTTCTCCCAAGAAATGGGATAGAAAAAAAATTATTATAAGAATAACATGATTTATAGAAGAAATGGAAGATACAAAAAATAAATGAGAATGGTCTGATAAATAAGAAGTTGATGAGATGAGAAATAATGATCTTGTAAAATGGCAAGTGCATGGGATAAGGTGAAATGAACTAGTGTTTTTGTGCTCATAAAATGGAAAGAGAATTTAAACTTGATAGTTACTCACAAAATGGTGAGAGCATTCAAACTTGATAGTTTCTCACAAAATGGTGAGAGCATGGGATGGTGGAACAAGAATGTACAAATGTATAGAAGCATGAGATAATGTTTTTGTTCTTTTATGGATCATGTTCTAATGTTTTTGGTATTTTTAAAGTATTTATAATGTTTTTGGTGTTTTTGGGATAAAATATGTACAAGGTGGGAACATCTAGTTAAGGAGATGCACATCCTGAGATTAGATGTTCCAAGAAGATATATAAGATGACTACAATGGCCCATGCTCACAAATTAGTGAGAGTGAGGTTCTTGACAAAATAAGAAAGAGTAGTAAATACTTTAACTAAGAAGATGCGTCTATTCACCTATTTGAAGCTACACAAGACTATCCTAGATGAACTAATTTGTAGAACTACTGTTGAAGATGTTCATAATGTTAATGAGACATAATCAAGATCATATTTGGTCAAGGGACAAAAAAATTTCAAGCTCATAACATGCCTTAGACATAATGAAGAATATGCCCCTTGAAGAAAACAATCCAGAATGGGATGAAAAATGTGTTCAGAATACCAAGGATTCAAATTCTTTACTATCAAGAATTATGAAAAGTGGACCAGGGTAGTATAAAATGTGTTTAAGGTAAGATAAAAGGGTGGGATAAAATTATGATAGCACAAGTTTCCCCTAAGTCAGGGGTCTTATAGACAATGGTTCAAAGTTATTCATGCATAGAACCTATTAAGGTGTATGATGTTTATGGCCTCTAAAAGTTCTTCCCCATTAGGTTTAACCAGTTGATATGCTCCTGATCCATAGTTTTCTATGACAATATATGGTCTTAACCAATTAGGCTTAAACTTGCCTTTCTTTTTGGGTTCAACATTTGTGCTCTTTTAGTTCTCTTTTAAAACTAAGTCACCAATCTCAAATTTTTGAGGGAGAATGCATTTATTTTAGCTTCTCTACAATATGTTATGATAGTCCTACAAGTTTTCTAGGGAAGCCAAACACTTACCATCAAGAAGCTTTAGTTCATGCAATCATGAGGCTCTATAGTGTTCATTATCTTCAATGTGCTCTAGTGATATTCTTAATGATGGGATCTCAATCTCAATTGGGATGATATATTTAGTGCCAAAAATAAGGGAATATGGAGTAGCTCCAATTGGGGTGTGATTATTGGTTCTATAAGCCTAGAGGGAAGGAAATAGTTGTGAGTACCAATTATGGCTAGAATCATTGACAATCTTATTTAAGATGGCTAGAATGGTTTTATTTGATGCCTCTACTTGTTTGTTGCCTTGTGGTTTATATGGAGTGGATTTCTTGTGTTTGATCTTGAATTTTGCACAAAGATATTTCATGTCTTGGTTCATAAAGGATCCAACATTATCAGATATAATATGGGTTGGGATGTCATATCGACAGATGATATGGTAATGAATGAATTTGGTTATTTGTTTCCCAATAACATAAGTGAGAGGAATAGCCTCAATCCACTTGGTAAATTACTCAATTGTACTCAAAATGTTCTTATGGCCATCTAAAGATGTTGGGTTAATTTTCCCAATGAGATCAAGACCCCATGTTGAGAATGGCCATGGTGTTGTAATCGACTACAATGGTAAGGAAGGTGCATGTATCAAGTTTCCATGCTACTAATAAGGAACACACTTCTTTATATAATTACAAGCATATCTCTATTTTGTGCCAATAATAGCCTATTTTGAGGAGTTTCTTTTCTAGGACTACACCATTGGTATGCACCCCACACATTCCTTCATGAACCTCCTTTAGTGCCAGCTTGGATTCTCCCAAAGATAAAGAATGAAGAAGAATTCCATCATAGCCTTTTCAATAAAGTTTATTTCTAAGGATGATATAATGTGTTAAGTGATGAAAGAAAAGTTTTTTTTGGTTATTGGAAAGGTTGGCAAGAAATACATGACTATGGAAATAGTTATAAAAATCTTGGTACCCTAGTAGCTCAGGTGAGGGATTAGGATCAACAATGGTGCATACCCTCTCTGAATCTGATAGAATATGTGCTAGTTGAAGAAGATTTTCAATTATGAACTAATACTCTTTATAATTTTCATGCATTTGAATCATGGAACTAATTATTTCCATGGCATTGATATATCTATTGTTGACTTGTGAAACTTGCTCAAACTACAGAGACTTAAAATGTGTTTTGAGGTTATCGACAATTTCCTTGTAAGGAATAAGCTTATCATCTATTGTTTGATACTAATCAGTTGTTTGATTTATGATTATCTTCAAATCTCCATAGACCTTTAAGATTTGAATGTCCAACTATATGGCAAGATGGAGCCCTACAACCAATGCCTCATATTTGGCCATATTATTTGTATACTAAAATTGTATATGAAATGTTTTGGGGATCAAATCCCCCTATGGTGTGATCAACAATATGCCAACTCTAGACCCTTGGGATGTGAATGACCCATAAAAATAGAGCATCCACTATTTAGGTTCTTATGATGCTTGTTTTATCATCATGATAGAATCATCTAGAAGGTTAAAGTTGAGAGGTTGAGTGGCTGTAGTAGGAGTTTCTGCAAGTTGGTCTGCAAGAACTTGTCCTTTGATTGCCTTTTGATTTTGTTACTCAATATCAAACTGACTAAGGAGCATAATCCATTTAGCCATGTATCCTTGAAGAGATGATTTAGATAAGAGGAAATTAAGATGATCTACCTTGGTGATAACAATAGTTTTATTATTTAGCATATAATGTCACAATTTCTAAATGGTGAACACCATAACTAAACATGCCTTCTTAATAGGTCTATAATTATGTTCATATGATACCAATGTGTACCTTTAATAATAAACTACATGTTCCTTACCATGATCATCATGCTAAGCCAAAAGTGCCCCTGTTGCATGCTATGTGGTTGATATATAAAGAAGCAATGGCTTTCCTTGTGTTGGAGGTCATAAGACTAGTGGATTAGCCAAGTATGTTTTAAGCTTTGAAAATTCTATCTAACAATCTTCATCCCACTAAAATGTTACCCCTTTCTTTAAGAGATGGGTAAATGGGTGGCACTTATCTACCAATTGAGAAATAAACATGTGTATAGATTGGATCTTACCTTGTAGACCTCACAACTATTTAAGATTGTTTGGTGGAGGCATTTACACAATAACATTGACTTTTGTAGGGTCAACTTTGATCCCTCATTATGATATAATTAACCCTAGAGATTTTCCCAATGTGACTCTAAAGACACATTTCGTAGGATTCAAGTGGACTTTATATGCATGAAGCCTCTCAAATATTATTTGTAGAATGTCAGGATGTCCAACTCTTGTTTTTGATTTTTCTAGTATATCATCAAAATAGTTCTTAACAATGTCATGCATCATGTCATGGAAGATGACAATCATTCCAAATTGATATGTGGCTCCAACATTCTTCAAACCAAATAGCATGGCTTGGTAAAATAATGTTGCCCATGAAGTGGTGAACGTAGTCTTATGCTGATCCTCAGGGGCTATCTTGATCTGATTGTAACCAAAAAATCAATTTATTAAGGATAGCATCTCATACCCAGAAGTTGAGTTGATAATCATGTTAATGTTGGGCAGAGGAAAATCATCTTTGGGGCATGCCTTGTTGATATCACAAAAATCAGTACAAACACGTATGCTTGGGGTTTTTAATCACTAGCACTATGTTAGAAATCCATTCAAATTAGTCTAGTGGTTTGATAAAATTATCCCCTTACAACTTTTCCAACTCAGCCTTAACCAAAAGGGTGATGTATGGATGCATCTTTCTCAACTTTTTCTTGACTGGTTTAGCATCAGGGTGAAAAATAAGGTGATGCATAACTAAATTTGGGTACAACCCTTGCATGTCAGAGTATGCCCATGTAAATATGTCTATATAATCCTTAAGAATGGATATAATATGTTTACATTCTACTTCAGTAAGGGAAGCTCCAAGATAAACAATTTTGGGATCTTCCTAGGTTCCCAAATTTACTTTTTTCATGTTCTCCATAAAGAGTGTGGATCCATCTTCTATAATTTTAGGCAATTTATGGTCATGATCATCTTCCTCACTATATCTTCTTGTTGTTCCTCCTAAAGATCTAGATAACATGAATAATTATAACCTACCTTCTTAGGTAAAGGCCAATTGGAAAAAACCTTTATAAAATCAAGAGCAAGACACTCAACTATTTGATGTTGTTCTAAAGAGATGCTTGTACTAGCTATGGAACTTGGGCTAGATGGACTTTCTACATCCTGAGGGGGTGAGCAAACTTTCTCACCTAGGAGCACTTGAAACAGGTTTTCATTCAAAGGATTGTCTTTTTCTTTACTTTTTCCCTGATCAACAAGTACCTGAAAGAAGTTTTCACTTGAAGATCTCCATGTTTGTTTTTTATTATGACCAAGAAGTTTGCCTGCTCTCTAAATTAGGTAGAAGAACTCAATGAAAAATCAAAACCTTGCTTATGATCACCAATGGGGAATGCATCCCATAGCCCCATGTATTTTGCAATTGATTCTTCATTTTAAAACTCATTGAGGCATATGACCAAATTTTATTGATCCCAATCTATGAGCTCAGGGTGGCAAAGGCATAAGTTATAATGAGGGTTTACTTTAGGATGGGAAGAACCAATGGTAAAGATGTAATGTCCTACTTTAGGAAGGGAATCACCACTAGGATGGATTTTTTATTTAGGATGGGAAGCTCTAATAGGATGGATGTTTGCTTCAAGACATGAAGCTCTGATAGGTGCTATGGTCAATAGGGCATTTAAATCAAATAAATATGAGTCACCAAGCTTATCAGAAAGGCTATAATGGGATGTTGTGTCACCACTAAGAGTTTTGTTACTAGTCATTTCTAAAGAGTCACTATCAAATGTTATGAGGTTATCCTCTAGTGGTTTAAATCTGAGACCATGATTCTAATTGATGACTCTAGTTGATAAGGGTTCTAAAATTCCTCACACTTGTGGGCCAAGGCCTTTCCATATATAGTCAAGATGATCCATTATTTTTTTATAGATAGGATACTTTAGATTCTGAAAACAATCAACAAGGCCTTCAGAATATAACTAATCTCCCTTGATAAAAGCCTCTTGATCTTTTTTTTTTGCAACTACAAGTACAAAAACCATAGGAGGTTTTGGTTATTTCTTCTTTAGTTACCAAATCTGATCAGGTCTATTAGGTGTCTGAGAATTTTTAGGCTTACCAAATGTTTTAGGGTAATTTGGTAATTTTTCAATATAGAGGACATCTTTCAGATGGTACATAAAAATGCCTACATCTTTAATAATAACTTGCTTGGCTAGAGCTGCAAGAAATGGATCAACCAAAGTGGAGGATAGATCACTAGGGTTTATATAATTAGATGGAGATGGATGAGAAATGATGGACTTGTTCTTCTTTACAATGAATTCAAAACTTGGGCAATAGTTATAATTATAAAACTCTACTTTAAGATGTTTGTAGTATTGATATGGGTACTGATCAATGGGAATAGTAACCTCAATCCCATCATGGGAAACTTAAGGCATTGGTGAAGAGTAGATATAACTACCTATACTTCATAAATCCAAGGACAACCAAGAAGTATGTTATAAGGAAGCTCAACATCCATAATATGGAGTAATGTGTGATGAGAAATAGACCCAACCATGACTGGCAACCAAATTATACCCAATGAATCCCTCTGAAAATTGTCATGGGCCTTGATTGTAATGGTTTCTAGCTAAATGTCTTTATCCATGTAACCCAATCATCATAACAATTTAAGGGATATGATGTTCAGCCTTGAACCATTATCTATAAGAACCCACTTGATCTTGTGATCCAAAATGATTATCTCAATGTATAGTGGGTTATTGTGATTTGGGCAGACGGTGGACATGTTTTTTTGATCAAATGTTATTTGCCAAAATGAAGACAAATGTCCAATGATGTTCTATAAATGATCAAGGTTTAGATCATTAGGCACAATAGACTCTTGTAAAAGTTTGTTGAAGATGGTTCTATGGACATCAGATGTTCGCAAGAGTTCTAATATGTAAATTTGTGTAAGGGTTTTATCTAATTGATCTGTTAGACTATAAGGCCTTTAAACTATGGATTGAACTAGTTTAGTCTTTGTTGGGACAACATTCACCTTTCAAACTATTGGTACAATGTTATCATTGGGTTTATGGAAAGAAGTGGGTGAAGGGCCCTGGATGGTAACTCATAGGAATCTAGTTGTAACTACACAACCTATAGGTGGAAATGAGTTATTATAATTAGAAGAGGGATGCAAAGGGCCTTGGATGGTGACTCATGGGTGATTAACTATATTATGACAATTTTGGGTCAATAAAGAGCCTTTATAAGAAAGGTACTAGTGTTCAGGATTAGTAACCCATGCAAATAGAGTAGCAACATAAAGATGTGAAACCAACATGGTATTACTAGGGGGAGAGGGTGGTGACCCTATAGTCATGGGTCTTGTGTTGTGAGGAACATGAAATTAGCCATGTGCCTTTATAGTAACAGTGGTAATGTGGGTTGTAAAAATGTATCCCATAGTATTATTATAGTCATAAGGTACATTGTTATAAGCCACATTATTAGTGTGGGCATTATGATCTTGATTATTTTCATTATGATTCTGACCTTTTTGTTAGTTCTGATTCTACCTCTATCCTTGATTACGACCATTTTTATTATTTCTTGGTGGTGGTGGATCATGTCAAGGAAAGGGTTCCTTGTAGATTCCCAAATCCTGATTTGTGTCTTGATTAAGGACCAACTTAATTTCTAGTTCACCACTTTCAATAAAGTCCTCAATAATATGTTTTAATTTAATGCAATGATATGCACCATGACCAGCAACATGATGAAAGTTGCACCATTCATTCTCTTTTTACCAATTTGGTTTTGGTTGATCTTGAGGAAATGGCCTTGATATTGGCCATACAATTAAATTAGCTATAATGAGATTTTGTAACATTATTTCAATTGATTCTCTTAACTTGCTAAAGACTCTAAATTTTTTATGAAATGTCCTTCATGGAGGTTGTCTCTGCAAATCAGGTAGTGGATTTGGGGGAGTTAATTATACATTTAAAGGAGGTATAGCCTATACCATTTGTACATGTCTTGTTTTTATCACCCCATTTCCAACCATGTTTTTATTTTTACTAAATCCTTTAGGTTTATCCTGTATAGCTGTAGGAGCCAGTGATTTAGTCTGATTAGATGCTTGACCTTGTACAAAAATCTTAACAAGGCCCCTAACAATAAGAGCCTTCTTAATTTGCACTCCTTTGTCAATAATTTATTCAAATGAGTTAGTACAATCTAATCATAGATTATGCACAACTTCAAGATGTAAATTTTGTGCAAAGATATCAACCAACTATTTATCTGTCAAGTTATGTTTAAAATAGCCTACTAATGCTCTCCATCTTTGTAGATATGTAGTGAAACTTTCATCGTCATACTACTTATCTTTATATAAGTCAACAATAATCAATTCATATTTTATGTTATATGAGAAATGGTTATCAAATTTTTTTGATAAGTTGTTCTAATCTATAACTAATCCCTTAGGTAGTTTAAGTAGCTAATCAAGAGCTTATCCTACTAAACTTCACAAAAATAGTCATAGTAAGTACTCACTATTATAAGTGTTAAGGTGTGGAGCTAAAAGCTTCACCAAATGAGCGAGTGCAGAAGTTGCAAGAATTACACAGTCACCGGCATCGGTCAGGAGTGACCAACGTCGGTCAGGAGTCACCTGAGAGATGTCGGCATCGGTCATGTCGGCTGACGTCGGTCAGGTGCAGATAGGCAGGGACCGATGTCGGTCACCTGTGTGTCCAGAATGTTATTTCTGTGGACAGAATAGAATGTTTGCATGATAGGATTAAGTGATAGTCTTAAGTCCGCATCTCTATTTTAAGTAGGACTATTTTGAGCCCTTGATTAAGAGGTTCATCTAATGGCTGTAGTTGTATGCTCATATTTCCTAATATTATATATAGGATTAGATCTTCATAGCTTATTGAATTAGACAGTACTGTATAATACATGTATATGTGAATCAATCTAGGTTGTTGGAGTTGATTGTAATTGAGAGAGAGAACTCTTGAGGGAAAGAGATCTGGTAAGATATCTGTACATCTGAGAGAGGTGTGGAAGAAAAGAAGTTTCTTCAATTGTAATTCCTTCTGTAAAGAGTTTAATACAAGTTTTTAGGGTGGTTTCTTGTATCTCTTGTTCTTTGCTATTTTTGATTCTAGTTACTTATCATTCTAGTATAATTCCATGTTTTATTACTTTCATATAGTAATCAACTTTGTTGGTTGATCCCCAATAAGTGGTATCAGAGCTCAGGTTGACTAACAGGTGTTTCAGATCTGGTTAGTGTGTATTGATTACAAGTTACTCACAGGGATTTCTATTTGAGTGGGAGAAGCAATGGCAGAAGAAAGTAAACTGAGAATGGAGAAGTTTAATGGCAAGAATTACCAATTGTGGAGAATGCAGATAGAGGATTATCTATATTAGAAAGATCTATACTTACCGTTAGGTGGGCCTGCAAAGAAGCCCACAGACATGGAAGATAAAGAATGGGAAGTTCTTGATAGAAAGGCTCTTGGATCTATAAGATTGAGTCTAGCATCTACTGTGATATCTAATCTATCACAGGCAAAGTCAACGGTAGAGTTAATGACTACTTTAGCAAATTTGTATGAAAAAACCCTCAGCTTCAAATAAGGTATATCTTATGAAGTAGTTATTTAATTTGCAAATGTAGGAAGGTGGATCTGTATCTAATCATCTGAATGATTTCCATGGAATTGTAAATCAATTAAATTCAGTCAAAATAGTGTTTGATGATGAAATTAAAGCTCTTTTAATATTATGTTCTTTGCCTGAAAGCTGGAATAGCTTGGTAATGGCAGTTATTAATACTGCATCTACTTCAAATATTTTAAAAGTAGATGATGTTGTTAGTGTAATCTTGAATGAAGAAATTCACAGGAAAAGCATAGAGGAAAGATCAAGGAATGCTTTAAGTTTTGAGAGCAGGGGAAGGCAAAAAGAGAAGGGCAAGAAAGGCAAATCAAGGTCTAAGTCAAAGATGAGAGGTAGATCCAAATCTAGAAATGGTAGGAAGCCACAATGTTGGAATTGTGAAAAGATAGGGCACATAAGCAAAGATTGCTGGTCAAAGCCTAGAGAAGACAGACATCATGAAGATAAAGAAGAAGCAAAGGTTGTAGGTATTGCACAAGATGTTCTTATATTCTCTTTGCATAATAATATAGAATCTTGGGTTTTATATTCTGGTGCATCTTTTCATGCAACCCCCAATAGAGAATATGTTAGTGAAAATGTCTATGGAGATTTTGGAATAGTTTATCTAGGGGATGATGAGCCTTGTAAAATTATTGGCAAAGGAAAAGTGCAGCTGAAAATGCAGAATGGAAACACATGGGTGTTGAGAGATGTCATGCATGTTCCCAGCTTGAAGAGGAATTTTATTTTTGCAGGGAAGTTAGGGGATGAGGGTTGTACAGTAACTCTCACATCTGAATCTTGGAAGGTTACCAAGGGTGCACTTATAATGGCCAGAGGTAAGAGAGTAGGTACTCTCTATTTATGTAATTGTATTACTGATATTTCTCCTTCTGTATTATCTACTTCAGATGTAGATGCAAAGTTGTGGCATCAAAGGCTTGGCCACATGAGTGAGAAGGGAATGACAATTCTCAAGTCAAAAGGTATGTTTCTAGATTTGAAAAGCATAGATCTAGATTTCTGTGAAGACTGTATTTTTGGAAAATAGAAGAGAGTGAGTTTTCTCAAGACTGGGTCAACAATGAAGAAGCACAAATTATAGCTTGTTCACACAAATGTGTGGGGACCAACTCAAGTTGCTTCTATTGGTGGATTACAGTACTATGTTTCCTTCACAGATGATGCTACAAGAAAGGTATGGGTCTATTGTATTAAGAAGAAATCTGATGTTTTTGACACGTTTAAGATTTGGAAAGCTATGGTTGAGAATGAAATAGGCAGGAGATTGAAGTGCCTGAGATTTGACAATGGTGGTGAGTTCTGCAGCCACAAGTTCAACTGGTATTGTTATATGCATGGGATCTGTAGGCAAAGGATGGTTCCAAGGACACCTCAGCAAAATGGAGTTGCTGAAAGGGTGAATAGAACAATAATGGAGCGTGCAAGGTGTATGAGATTGCATGCTGGTTTGCCCTTAGAGTTTTGGGCAGAAGCTGTGGATACTGCAGTTTACTTGATTAACAGAGGACCCTCTACAATGCTGGATGGTGGAATTCCAAAAGAGGCATGGATAGGTAAAAAGGTAGATCTCTCATTTCTCAAAGTTTTTGGTTGTGAAGCCTTTGTGCACGTTGATAAGGAAAATAGAAAGAAGCTAGATGCTAAGTCTATGAGGTGCACATTTATTGGCTATGGCTCTGATGATTTTGGATTTAGGTTTTGGAATCTAGGAACTAACAAGATAATTAGGAGCTGTGATGTTGTTTTCAATGAAAAAGTGATGTATAGTGATCATCTCAAGAAGCTAAATCAATCTGGGCAGAGCAATGGAGAATTAAACGAGGTGATGGTCCAAAATGAGCTCACTAGAAAGAATAATCACAGATAGGAAAACACAGAGACTGACGTCGATCAAGTAGGAACCAACATCAGCAATACAGGAACTGACATCGGTCGGGTGGAACCAATGTCGGCCAATTACAGGCCTAGAGGTGACCAAGGTCGGTCACTGTCAAAGAATTTGGGCAGACAACATGTTGTGAATGAGTCTTAGATGCCCATAAGGAGGTCAGAAAGAGTAAGTAAACCTCCAATTTGATATTCCCCTTCATTATTCTATTTATTGCTAACTGATGGTGGAGAACTAGAGAGTTTTGATGAGGCAATATAGGTGGAATCCAAGGATCAGTGGGAGCTAGGCATGAATGAGGAGATTGATTCCTTGAGAGAGAACCAAACATGGGATTTGGTTGAGTTGCCAGCAGGAAAGAAGACACTGAAGAATAGATGGATCTATAGATCGAAAGAAGGTGAGAATGGATAGATGAGATATAAGGCCAGGTTGGTAGTGAAAGGATTTGCACAGAAACTAGGTATTGACTTTGGTGAGATTTTTTCTCCTGTAGTTAAAATGACTTCTATACAGACTATATTGTCTTTAGTTGCTATTGAGGATTTGCATCTTGAGTAGCTAGATGTTAAGACAATGTTTCTTCATGGAGATTTGGATGAAGAAATATATATGGATCAGCCAGAAGGATTTGAGGTCAAAGGTAAGGAGAAGCTAGTGTGCAGATTGAAGAAAAGCTTGTATGGCTTCAAGCAAGCTCCTAGACAATGGTATTTGAGATTTGACAGGTTAATGACTAAGCATGGCTACAGTAGATGTCAATCTGATCATTGTGTGTATTTTAAGAGATTGGATAATGGTAGATATATTATTTTGTTGTTGTATGCAGATGATACGCTAGTTGTAGGATCACACATGCAGGATATCTCTGAGCTTAAGGTGAAATTAGCTCACACATTTTCCATGAAGGATTTGGGAGCAGCAAAGAAAATCCTTGGCATGAATATTAAGAGAGACAGGAAAAATCACAGGTTGATTTTATCTCAAGAGGATTATGTGATCAAGGTGTTGAAATGGTTTAATATGCAGGATGTAAAACTGGTAAGTACACTTATGGCTAGACATTTTAAATTAAGTAAAGAATAGTGTCCTAATTCACATGATGAGGTAGAGTACATGAGTAGAGTTCCATATGCTTCTGCAGTTGGGAGCTTAATGTATGCAATGGTATGTACTAGACCGAATATTGCCCAAGCAGTGGGAGTTGTAAGTAAGTATATGGCCAATCCAGGGAAGGAGCACTGGAAAGTAGTTCAGTGGATCATTAGATATCTGAGAGGAATCAGCAGTAGGCATTTGTGCTATGGTGGTTCAAATACTTCTCTACATGGTTATGTAGATTCAGATATGGCAGGTGATTTGGATGGCAGAAGGAGCACCACAGGTTATGTTTTCACTGTTGGTGGAATGACAGTTAGCTGGATATCAAAGTTGCAGAAGGTTATTGCCTTGTCAACTACAGAAGTAGAATATGTTGTAGCCACAGAGGCTAGCAAAGAGATGATATGGATGACACGGTTCATGGAAGAGCTAGGAAAGGAGCAAGAGAGTTGCAGATTATATAGTGATAGTCATAGTGCAATTCATTTGGCTAAGAATTCAGCCTTTCATTCAAGAACTAAGCATATACAGCTTACGTACCACTTCATAAGACAGGTATTGGAGGATGGTGAGTTGAAGCTAGAAAAGATCCATACAGTTAAGAACCCTATTGATATGTTAACCAAGCCGGTAACAAAGGAGAAGTTGAATCTTCATTCAAATTTTGTTGGTCTTCATGATTGAGTTTGAAGATAGAGAAGCTAGAAGATGTTGTTGTACAGGTACTAGTGCAGCTATTTATCTCCAAGTGGGAGATTGTTAAGGTGTGGAGCTAAAAACTTCACCAAATGAGCGAGTGTAAAAGTTGCAAGAATTACACAGTCACCGGCATCAGTCAGGAGCGACCAACATCAGTCAAGAGTCGACTGGGAGATGTCGGCGTTGGTCATGTCGGCCGACGTCGGTCAGGTGCAGACAAGAAGGGACTAATGTCGGTCATTTGTGCATCTAGAATGCTATTTTCGTGGATAGAACAGAATGTTTGCATGATAGGATTAAGTGATAGTCTTAAGTCTGCATCTCTATTTTAAGTAGGACTATTTTGAGCCCTTGGTTAAGAGGTTCATCTAATGGCTATAGTTGTATGCTCATGTTTCCTAATATTATATATAGGATTAGATCTTCATAGCTTATTGAATTGGATAGTACTGTATAATACATGTATATGTGAATCAATCTAGGTTGTTGGAGTTGATTGTAATTGAGAGAGAGAACTCTTGAGGGAAAGAGATCTGGTAAGATATCTGTACATCTGAGAGAGGTGTGGAAGAAAAGAATTTTATTCAATTGTAATTCCTTTTGTAAAGAGTTTAATACAAGTTTTTAGGGTGGTTTCTTGTATCTCTTGTTCTTTGCTATTTCTGATTCTAGTTACTTATCATTTTGGTATAATTATGTATTTTATTGCTTTCATATAGTAATCAACTTTGTTGGTTGATCCCCAACAATAACCAACCTCTTGACACAAGATGAAGAATGCTTGTATGTGCTCACATGTATCTCCTTTCCCTTTGTATTTGTCAAATTTGGGTGCCTCAAAATGAGGTAAAAAGGGGTTTTGGGGAATAGATAAGTCAAATGGATATGGACATATCTCATCAAATTTGTACTTTTTGACTCTATTATTCATCTCCAATCTTTGGACAATTTTTCATCATAGAATTCCATTCTTGAATGTTTGGTGAATTTGTGGATTGGATAAGATGTTGTTGGGGTGGAATGTGCCCCTAGTTTTGTTTTTTTTGGGGTGGAATGTGCCCCTTTTTTTGTTGCTATTGGGGTCAAATGTGCCCCTAGTTTTATTGTTGTTGGGGTGGAATGTGCTCCTAGTTTTGTTGTTGTTGGGGTGGAATGTACCCTTGGTTTTATTACTATTGGGGTAGAATAATCCCCTAGTTTTGTGTGGATCTATAAGGAGTGTATACCTTTTTATCCATGATTTGGTTCTGATTCGCTCCTTGAGTTGAGAACATAGGCCATTGATTCTTAGATTGTAAAACATTCCCTGAAATTGGTTATTTTATACTTTGTTGATTTTGGAAATTTCTATGTTTATTTACCAATTTTTGGGTTGGTTGAAAAGAACTAGCCAAATTGTCTTGAGGGATTTCCTTAGTTCAAATTGAATGTTTGGGATTCTGAGTTTGTAAAGTAGCAAGAGGTTCTTGATGATTGAAGAATGTACGTTTCATGTCAAATGGAACATTTTGTAAGTTCTTTTGTGACTTTAACTGTTCATTTAGATTACCTTGATCCACTATGGTAATGTTCTCATCCAATATTTATTGCATACCTTCAAACACATTTCATTGTTCTTTTAAAGCATTATTGTGAATTGAAGTGGCAACTAGGGAGTCAGTTAAGTCTGTAACAAGTTGATCTACATATCATTGACTTATTATCTTGATCTTAGCTAGAAGATTTGGATTTATGGGTTTTGACTCTATTTGTATTTCCTTTCCTTTGTTAGAGGAAGAATGTATGTCTATTTTTGCAAAATCTTGCTCTTTTCATCATTATTTTCCTTCTCTAACTAAGGTATGCAATTATTCTATAGGAAAATTAGAAGGTAGTCTAGCACCTAATTCTATCAATATAAGAAGGGCTTTATCTTGATCTTCTTGGGGTTGATATTCATTATAATCATCTTTGGATCCTACTGTTTCCGGGATATCATAAAAAACAATGGGGTTATTTTGATCATCATAAAATTGCTCATCTTCATAACTAAGGCCATAAGAGGCCCCACTACATGTGAACCTTTGAGTCATGTCTAAAAGAGTTATTCAGTGTTATTGACTAACTTTGGACTAATGTTCAGCAACCAATCAAAGTATACTTTGGCTCTTCTTTAAACAAATAACCAAGGTACCAATGAGACTATAAGGGAGGGTGGTTTGAAACCACACACAATTTAGAAGATTTGATTCACTAGTTTACTCAACCTTTGGTAAAGTTGAAATCATATAGATTGGTAGAGAGTAAGGTAACTCAAAGACCCAAGGTGAAAACTAGTACACCAAAGCCTAGATCTTTGTGATACACCCACACTATAAAAGCTAGATTCAACTTTGATAAGCTGACCCTAGTATTTTAGAGGGAAGATCTTTGGATTATGAAGAAGATAAAATAAACTAATCAACTAAAGATGTAAAAACATATGTGAATCACTGAGTATAAAGCTAGGACCAAATAGGCAACACAACATCACCACATGATTCTAGTAGGATAAATTATGTTCTAAGACTCAAAGTGTGAGCGATACATAAGATGACTTGAATCCACCAAGATGATATGTGATTTTGAGTCTTAATAAATGACCTTCAATCCAAATGGAAAATTGAACCCAAGTTAAAACAAGCTTAGTGTGCAAATGGTGAACCCAATTTGACACACCAACCTTTAGAACTCAGAAAGGTTCAATTTCAAATGTGGATTATAAATGAAATATTTAAATGAATTAGGTAAAATATCTAGACTCAATTAGGCAACATGACTGTGCCAAAGTGGATGACATGACACAAGGCTTTTGATAACAATTTGAATAAGGGAAAGATTAATTTTCCATTTAGACAGCGTAACACCTCCCTTACTCAAGAAAATTGAGGACAATGTGTTTTGGTTAGATTTATTGAGTTAACAAGTAATTTTAGACACAAATCAAGGCAAAGTAAGCTAATGACAAAAAATAAACATCTTAAGTCTAAACTAACAAGTATGGCAAAGTGGGGTCTACTAAACTAGTAAGGTTTCAATAATTCTAGGGGAATTAATTGCACAATGACTTTCACATAAAACAATGCAAAATACAAGCACATAAATTATGTGACCATGACATTGGCTAGTTGTAAAAAGGTCTAGTCCTTTTTACAACCACTACATCCTATTGTTCATTCAATGTAGTGCGATGTCCAAATGTAGATACATCCCATGTGTAACTCTAAAGGATTCAAATGAAGTCAATGCTGAGAGGTGAAACCTTGAGTCAAAGCTTCCCTAAATAACTCATAGGAGGTAATGGCATCCCCCTCATAAGCCAAGTTTTCATGAAAATAAAGAAAGCATAAAATAGAAATACTTACGGTCATTTTCAAGATCACCTAACCTTTGACAAGTTTTTGGGGAGTGCTTTAGGTGACATTATTTCTAAGCCTTGGACTAGGCTATTTGCAATAGGAATGGTGATTTTGATTCCAAGGGTTCCACAAAGGGGAAAAATGGAAGAGCATACATGCAACATTCCTCTTTTTTCAAAAAAAAAAAATAAGTAAACAACTATTACAAAAAAAATTGACAAGTGTGTTCAATTTTAAGCCCAAATGAAATATTTGGTGGTGTTCATTTGAACCCTTGGTCTTAGTTACAAACTTTGAAAACATTCACCAAAACATCTAAATTCTTTGTTAAATACCAAAAAAAGTTCTTAATTAATTTTTAAGCATGTAAAAGGTGATCTAAACATGTTTTGAACAAATGTCAAGTTTGGTCCTACAGCAAAAATGTTACCATATCCTTTAGCTTTGAATCTCTTTTTAGCTTGAAACAATGAACTTTGAAAAAATAGCTCTTAGGTCTATGTTTTAAGAAAAACACAGTGATTGACATCAGTTATTACAACTAATGATGGTTACTTTGGCTAATTGAGATCTAATTGATGTCAATTTTGTTAATCGACATTGGTTAAGCCAGGTAACCGATGTTGGTATTACTTATTGATGTCAGTTACTATGTAAAACCATGGCAAAAAAAAGGAAAAATAAAGTTAAAAAATCAATTTGCATAAGTTTTAAGGGTCTAAATGGATATTTTAGAGTTGTTAAAATAATATTTTTTAGGTGTGGGATGCATCTAGTCCCACTAAGCATGCTAAGATGTAGAGAGGATTACAAATCAAGTTAGGTAAGCATTGGTCCATAAATGATGAAACATGCATAAATAACTAATTAACCAAGCCTATCTATTCCTATGGGAATTACAAAGGATAACAAGAAACAAATGAAAAAAAGAACACCATATTACCTTCCCAAATGGATTCACCATACCCATGTGGCTCAAAATCATGTTTTCCCTTGATCAATCATCCTTGTCTTTGTCAGCAATGGTGGTAATCTCCTCTAATACCTCAAGAACACTCCATTTAACCTAGGCTCATGATTCCAAATCACTAAACTAGCCTATCAATGAAGCTTAAAAAAAATTCATGATCAAATGTAAAGCCTTGTGGAAACAATTTAACATTATAACTTTACAATATTTAAGCTTTTTTCTTCATGTCCATGGCTTCTCTATTTATAGATTTTTGAGATTGGTCAGGATCAACAATGAGCATCCATCTTAAGATTGAGATGTGTGGCCATAGATAATCGTAATATTTAGAATTAAATCCATAATTATCTTCATCATGACCTTGGAAGAAGGGGCATTGAAGAGGCATGGAAGGCATTAACTATGCATGGGTGACCCATAATCTTGATATTTATGGCATTTATGGCCTAGAGATGTCTTTCAAAGAAATGAGGTCACCTGATGATGCAGATAATAGGAATCAAATTTCAAAAATAAATATTCAACAACTCTCATGAAAAATCCACTTAAGCTCTTGATTTGGATGAAATAACCTTAAACAAGGTTAATCAACATTTGTGCAAGTATTTGAAAATTGTCCCTCAATTAATCAAAATGGTCAAAAAGTTATATTACTAAGTTATAATTTGACTCGATAAGAATTAGAAGGTGATGTTAGATACACCAAAACCATATTTCCATTTAGGATTTTTTGAACACAAAATAACAAAAGTATGTGGCATGTACCAATGAATTTAAGAGAAAGGAGTGATCCAGAGCACAAAAAGTAAAATTGTCATTTTGACTCAAAATGAATTGATCAAAGTTAGTTGACTCATAAATTACATTACCCTATTTAGGGATTTTTTGACCTAAATTGGCACTTTTAAATGACAGGTTTGAACCATTTAGTGCATTTTATGAATTTTGACCTAAAATGTGCATTTGAGTGCAATTCAAGTAAGATCGACAATTTCAACACAAATGTTGTTAGGAATTAGATGTATACAAATATCATCTCAAGAAAACTAATATAACATGTCATGGATTTTAAAATAAAAACCAAAATACACTTGGTTGTATATGGTTCTTATATGCAATTATAAATGCATCATGTCTATGAATTAATCGTATATTGGATAAGATAGATCATACCTACACTCTCGATTGAGAATACTCTTGTTAATTAAGAGAATGCCAAAATGGGGATCTACTAGACATGACTAGGGAATTACTTGTATCACTTGTTATAACATATCATTCTAGGAAGGGTTCCAAAACCTACACTCTAACATAATCATACAACAACCCTAATTGAGTTATAACATTTAAAACATTCACTTGTACTAATAGTAATAAAGTAAAATCTAATATAATACACACCAAAGCTTATGGCACAAAGTGGGGGTTAGAAGTAATAAAATAAAAATATATAAGGAACTTCAATTAAATTAAGTATGAGTAACACCCTAATACATAAAATATGAAAGATAGTATTATTCAAGCCAACGCTTATGTTACTTATATCTACTAAAAGAGAGGATAACAAAGTTAGAATATACTTACCTAAATGTGACCCTGTCAAGACTCAATCTCTCCCTTAGAAAAAGGGGCTTTGAAAGAGGTTGTTGTGGTTTTTAAGGATCCCTAAGAAAGGCCAAATCATCTAAGACTTATCCACAAGACTAGATTCTCTAAATAATAAACCTAAGCTAAGTCTCCTCAAGTAGAATGGTGGAAGAGAAAATTGTGAAGAAGCATAAGAGAATAATAACTCTTGATTGCATCTATGAATAATGACCAAAATTATCTTGTAGTTATAGGTATATCTTACCCTAAATCCTTCTAGGAATTTCAGTTGTATGGGGTTGACCCAATGTGTTTTCAAGGACAATTTACCAAGTCTGAGCTAGGTTAGCTAAAAGGCTAACAAGCCAAGAAAGTAAAGAATACCCCTAAATTATATTGGTTCGACGTAGTCGACCTAGTATAACCTATAGTCCAAAAAGAGTTTAAGATAAGAAAGGAGGAATAGAATGAGGAAAGACTAGAGGAATACTCAAGGGAGGAGAAATAACTTAGAGAAAGGTTTTGGGGTCTGGTTGGATTGGTAATAATGTGGTAAAAAGGGAAAACAATCCTATGAAGCACCAAAGGTCTACCCACCCCTTTCCCATTGCACCCCTTAGGGTGTGCACATAGAGATTGAGTCTTTATGGATTCCTGCAAGATGTAAAGTATCAGTAATTGATAAAATTTTAAAAAAGTATGTGTATACATATGCCCCACTCAAATCTCATCACATGTCACTAAGGTTTAATAGGGGATGGCATTTTGAGAAAGAACATAAGGACACACATAAGATTGATGATAAAATAAAAGTTGTAGTATTTTAAAATAAAAAATAATTGAAAGTAAATGACTGAAAAGGAAGCTAATCTAAAAATTAAATGCAATGCGTACCTTGAATTACCTTTATCAAGGGATGGTTGTCTATTGTATTGTTAGTTTTGATTGTGGAGGGTATAGAGACTAATTTTGATAAACCCAATAATACAAAACTAAAGAGAAAAGCAAAAAAATGTAAAAAAGACAAGATAGTTGATGTTATGAGGATGGGATGTACTTGGGAATTTAGCAATCTAAGGTGATAGGTGTTATGTTAGACCAAATGACCAAGTCAAACAACAAGAGTATTTTAGGTAACCAAAAATCTAAGACTACTAAAGATTTAAAAAATCAAACAAGCTATCATTAAGAAAGGCAAACTCACCAAATCAAACTAGGAATACATGTTAAACAAGTTGGTTAAAAAAATGAATGGAAAAAGACTAATAAAAAAGGTAAAACAATATTGGTGAATGAGAAGTAACAAACCACATTTCACTCAACAATGGAACAAAAAGAAAAAATATGCATAAAAGGCAAAATAACATTATCAAGTGAGAAGTAACAAGCCAACCTCACTTAACAATGGAAAAAGGGTATGAAATCAGGTGTCCCTAACATTAGGATAACAAAATCATGATAACTGGTAAAAGGAAAGTAAATTAAGTGTAGGAAATTTAAAATGATGTTGTAAATAAAGAAGAATCCATAGTTTCTCAAACATGTTTTTTAACTCTAAGGATAGATAATATTGAAACAAAGTAGTGCTAGCATGTTTTTAAGAGGTGAAGAAGAAGGAAATAAATAAGAAGGGAAAATAGATTTGGAATCACAATTTGTCTATCAAGGGGGGAAAATGAAATGGGTGGAGGGGAGGATGAAGGAAAAACCAAGGTAGATTAACTCTTTATCAAAGTCAAGACACTTAAATTAGGTTTGTCAAAATAAGAGGAATTTCAACCTTAAGGACTATGAAGAACTTATCTTAGTGACACAAGTCTTAGTTTAGAAAATGGATCCTATAGATCATCCCATGGAGGTTATATGCATGAAAATTAAAATGGACCTACCTCCCCATGATGTGTTCCCTATTCTCCAAGACTTCTTACGGAGTCGTCAATCTACTACAAAGATTAGGTACTTGAGTGCAAAAGTAAGTAACACTAATTTTATTTTATTTTTTTAATCTCCTCTTCTAATCTACTAGCCTACCACACCCCAAAGGACCTCAGCTCTACCATGAGGCCAACTTTGAAGTTTAAGCTTCAACTAGAAGAAGGAAATGTGCTTTGAAATTACATATTTTAGTTTGAATTTAACTTTTGAAATTTATATGTTGCCTTTTAGATATCATTTCCTTTTGTTTAAATGATTTGGCTTTTAACTTTCTTGATGGATTTTTCTATTCCTCCTCAATATGGATTTGGAAAACCAAACATGGGTGCTAATTATGACTTACATTTGAAATCTTGGGACAAGGTTGCTGAGAGAGAGAAACTTCAAAGAGAGAAATTTTATAAAGATGGTTGGGTCTTATCCATGGTCTTACAAAGCAATTCATAAAATAAAAAGCCAAAGGATGCTGATAAGGAAGAGAAAAAGTAAAATGAGGTAAACAAAGAAATAGTGGTATTTTTATGAGGGATGCCTAGTCCTATCCATGGTCTTACAAAGCAACTCACAAAAGAAAAACCTAAAGGATGCCAAAATAACATTGGTAAGTAGCAATAATGAAAGAAAAATAGATAAAATATGGTGATTTTGTGTGGAATGTTGGGTCCTATCCATGGTATTACAAAGCAACTCATAAAATAAAAACTCAAGGGGTGTGAAAAACAAGAGAAAATGCAAGAAGATGAGGAAGAATATGGTACATCAAGAAATCAAAAGACCAAAATGGATGACTAAAGGTTTGTAAAAGGAAGAAAACTACTATATAGGGAGAGAACCATGCTTAATTAACCTAGAAAAATTGTTAGATATATACAGATAGAAAATATGACAAGATGTAAATGTTTAGGCAAAGTGCTTTTTAAGGAATTGATAATTAGTGGGATCTTTGAAAACATGGCCTTCATTAGTTTGAAGATGGTAAGTACTTGGACCAAGAAAGTATTTGACTAAATATGTGCCCCACCATTTTTGGGCATATTTACCTTCTTTATCATGGGTGTAATATAATTTAAGGACAAGATCACTAACATTAAAAGTGCAAACGTTAACATGCTTATTATGTTGTTGGAAAATATGAGCCTTGTATTGGTGGTTATTTTTCAAGGCAAAAAGATGATGTTCATCAATAAGATCAAGGGAATGAAGGTGATATTCATGAAATTATTCATCAAGAATAATTCCATGAAGAGATATATGAAGAGAGGTAATCTCAACTTCTAAAGGTAGAACCGAATCAAAACCATAGACTAGAGAAAATGGAGTTACCCCAATGGCAATGTGTATGCTAGTCTAATAGGCCAAAAGTGTAGGGTAAAGATGAATATGATAATTTATGTGGGTTTCAAAAATTGTCTATTGGAGAATTTTTTTGATAATTCTATTGGTAAATTCAGCTTGACCATTGCATTGCAAATGATAAGGCATGGAAAACCTATGATTGATCTTGAATTTGTTGCAAAGTTGTTTAACATGTTTGTTTTCAAAATTACCACCTTTTTTAAAAATTATGGTATGGGAAATGATAAAGCAAAAAATAATTTAGTTAAGAATAAATTTGGAAATAGTAGGACTAGTGACATTAATGAGGGGCATAACTTCTATCCACTTGGTAAAATATTTGGTCGTAGTGATGATAAATACATTCCCATCTTGGGAGCAAAGGAATTTTACCAATGAGATCAAATCCGCATATGGAAAATAGCCATGGAGGATTGATATTTTAAATCTTAGAAAGAGGAGAATGGATAATATCATCATGAAGCTGACAAGGAGTGCACTTTTTAGCATATTTAATTACATCCTTTTCAAGAGTAGGCCAAAGTAACCCATATATAGGTATTTACATGTTATAGCATGTCCATTATAATGATCACCATAAATGTCCCCATGTGTTTGTTTAATAAGAGGAAGGACCTCATCTTTTATAACATAATAGATCAAGGTACCTTAAACATTGTGATAGTAAAGGATGTTGTGTCAAAATACATACTTAAAAGTTTGTTTACAAATGCATGTTTTTTAATGAGTCTAAATTAGGAGGATAAGTTTGATGTTCTAAGAATTGAATGATGTCCTTATACCAAGGTCTTTGTCTAATGGCAATAGCCTTAATATGATAGATAATCAAATCTAATGGTTGAGTTGAAGATGTAAAATTTCTTATTTGTATAAGAAAAGAAGGATTCGAAAAAACTTGATATGGATGAAATAAAGAAACTGAAGAGGTAAGAGAATTAACAATGGAATTTTGATATCTAGAAATAGGTTCAATAGTGAAAAAGATAAAATACTTAGCAAGAGTGGTTGTAATTTGATGATAGGTAATGAGGTTTTCACTTTTACATTGATAGTCACCATTAACTTGATGGAAAATAAGTTGAGAATCACCTAAAGCATAAAGGTATTGAATGTATAAATCAAGAGCAGATCTCATGCCTAAGTTAAGAGCTTTGTACTCAGATATATTATTAGTGACATCAAAGGTGAATTGAAATTATAAAGAGATGATCTTACCAAGAGGACTAGTGAGAATGCAACTTGCCCCAGCTCCTTAAAGGCATTTAGCACCAACAAAGTGGAGGGTCCAATTATCCTCATTCAAGTCAACATTGATTTTAGGGAACTCCTCCATAACTACCTTTGGTTTAGTAGTACCAAGGGAATGAAAGATTCTTCAAGATTATTGGATTCAAGATCACTGGTAAAGATATGAAAGTAATCTTTAAGAGAGATAACTTGATTAAGGCATTCAATGTAAATAATATTATCATCTGGAAGGCCATCTTGAAGGGAAGAAGTGGATGGAATGGGAGCTACAACAAGTTGATCATCTATGATTTTCCCTTTAACAAATTTTTAAGTGATGATGTAAAGATTTAATTCCATAAGGAGGACCATCCATTTTCCAATTATATCTCTAGGAATAAAGGCTTTGGAGAATAAATGATTAAGTGGGGTGGAATGAATAATGACATGAGTAGTTTTGTAAAGCATATAATGATGAAGCTTTTCAATCATAAAATAGATGGCAAGGCAATCATGATAAATTTTAGTATAATGTGTTTCATAATCAATGAGGCCTTGGATAATGTAGTAGATAACATACTCTCTTCCCTTATCATCTTCTTAGGCAAGTATTTCCCCAATTGAAATAGGTGTGGAAGAAGTATATATAATCAAAGGTTTATCATTGGAAGGAGGAAAAAGTGTAGGTGGATGAAGCAAAGACTCTTTCATGTTATCAAAGTCTTTTTGAGATGGATCTATCCATTTTAAAGCATTACTTTTCTTGAAAAAAGAGTTGATGGAGTGAATTTGATATTCCATTTTGGGGATGAATCATCGAATTTCCCAAAAGTTGTCTAAATAAGTATAAATGTCAAGAATAGAATGAGGAATAGGCATGTTGATGATAGCACTAATTTTGGTAGGATCAACATCAATGCCATGGAGAGAGAATAAGTGATCCCAATTTTAGTTTAGAAAAAGTTTCCAAGTTGTGATGAAACCAATTGCATAACGTAGATCTCGTCGAGAGCCTTTTGGTGCTTTTCATGGTTTGCAAAATGGACACCGTATGCAAAATATATGGTCCGTTGAAGTTTTGATGTGATAGGGAAAAATGTGGTGTTGCAAGATGATGTGGCACAATGTGGACATGCCAAGTGGTCCAATCAGGTGGAAACATGTGGCAGTCAACGGGTGTCTAAAAATTTGGGTTTGGTTGATTTTTTTCTTTGACAGCATGCACGGATTGGACAATGCATTGTATTTGAATTGTATGTTTTTAAATACTTTGTATATTTCCTTGGTAATATGTTGAATTTATTATTAAAAAGTAAACCCCATACACCACATGGGAGAACCCAATGCTTTCCACACATTCCAACCACTTTGTCAACTCTACATAGCTTGATATGTATGAAGACCATGAGAAAGGATGGGTTAGCCCAGCTCATGATTATCTTCCAATTAACCACATCATAAACCGTGAAAAATGCCAAGTCTTATGCCAACTTTGGAGACCAAAATGCATGCCACGTGGAATGTGAGAAGAGGACAGACATAGCACAATTGCTAAGTTGGTACTTGAACCAATGTACCATGTTAATATTGGAACCTTAAGACCACCAAAAGGGGTGTAGGCATTATACAAGAAAGCTGCTTACCTATTAGAAGACTTGAAAACCATTCCAACTTGCCAATGTGGGATAAAAGATAAGTATAAAGCACCTAAAAAGAAGGGGGAAGACTTGAACTCATGACCCACTATGTAAAATTGATAAGCCTTGAACACTTATGCCATGGGTTTCTAAGTGATTTAGAAGGAGCGAATTTTAATTTAAACAAGACCATTCAGCCGACTGTGTATTGGAATTATAGACCAGTTTTCTATATTGGGTCATTTTGGAGCCCTTAGAGGCCGAATCAGAGCTTGGAGTAAACTAAAAAGTTGTTTAGAATTATGATACGCTCTATGCATTATATTAATTTTCCCATTTTGTAGAATTGGTGATGCCATTTTGAGCTATGGAAGTTTCTAATTTTGATTTGGAGAAGCCTTTGCGTGTGATTCAGGAAGGTGAAGGATGTACTGAGTTAGCCAAGGTCTTTCAAAGGTCTGAAACACTATTTTTGTAGAGATTAGATCTATTTTGTTGATTTTAAGTATTATTTTGGCTTGCAAAATTTAGCAACATTAATGGATCAGTTCGATAAGAACTTGGGGACGTAGGAATTCTGAACCCCATAAATAATTTCTATGTTTTGATCTTTGAGTTCAATTTGCATTTTAGTTTTAGTTAGTATTCAAATTATAAATTCAGATTTTTAATAAGAATGAAAAATTTAATCATTTGATCATTTACAGGAAATTGGATAAAATCAAGAATTTGGAAACTCTAACGATTTCAATGGATAACTGAAGTGATCTTTCAATTCACTTTATTTCAGTTTTGAAATATGATACTTGGATCAGATTTTAATCATATTTAATCATTCCAACATCTTATAAATTTGAGAATTTTCTTCTTCCAATTCAGTTAAATTTTTTTGTAATTGAGAATTTAAAAGATCCTTTTAAATGATTTAAAAACTAGTGAAGTTCCTACTAATGTTTATGGATCAATAAGAATCCTAAATTTTTTCTAGATGTGACTCTAAAAACACATTTTTAAGGATTAAGTATAACTTTATATTTAAGGAGATGATAAAAAATGATAGAAAGATTAGAAAGATGATTCTTACGATGTTTGGATTTAGCAATGAGATCATCCACATAAGTTTCAATAATTTTGTGAATGAGATCATGAAATATGTGAGTCATTATATGTTGGTAATTGGCTTTGATGTTTTTGAGGTTGAATGGAATTTTGACATAGCAATAAGTGCCCCATTCTATGGTGAAAGTAGTCTTATGTTGGTCCTTAGGAGTGATATTCATATGATTATATCCTAAGAAACCATCCATAAGAGATAACATTTCATAACTAGCTATGAAATCGATGATGGCATCTATTGAAGGTGAGGGGAAGTTATCCTTGGGAAAAGAAAAATTAAGATTACAAAAATCAATATAAATACGAATAACCATAGTCACTTTTTCTGAATAGGAATAATGTTGGACACCCATTCATAATAATCCACTAGTAGAATAAATTTATCATCAATTAATTTGATGATTTCCCTATGGCCTAAGGTTGAAACTTTAGGTGGAAATTTTCTTTACTCAGGATAAGTAATGCTGTTATGCAACATCATGCTAGGGTCAATGTAAAGCATGTCCTCATAAGACGAAGTGAAAGATTCATGATATTTTCAAAGAATAAGCTAAAATTATCATATTCCATAGGTGAAATCTCTCAAAAAACTATAATTAATCAAGGAAAGATAGGGTACCATATTCGATGTGAGTGGTTTCTTCAATAAGCATGGCATTACCTTCTTGAAATTGATATGGTGCATTAGGCAACACTGAAATTTTATTTATTTTAGGATGAATGCTAGCAATGAAGTTTTTGAAGCAAGGAGTTTTATTTTTGAAATTTCCAAGCTTATGATGCTACTGAGGAAATTGAGGTTCATGGGCATGGAATAACTCAAGAATACCTTCATCACTAGGAAAGGTAGGAAGAGGACCATAATATTCAACATCTACTTCAAGATCAAAAATTTGATTTCCATAGTCATCATATTCAGAATGAATCTGATGGACATCGGTTGTCTTAGCATCACGCGCAATTTTAGGAGTAGAAGAAGTTGATGGAATAGAAGATATGTGTATATCAATGGATTAAATGATGGGAGAAGGATTGGATCCAAAGGTGTAGGAACTTACGAAGGTTTAGAAGGTATAATTTTCTCTACCACCCAAGGAGTATCAATAAAAGGAGGATTGATAGGAGGCACATAACCCGCAATATCTAAGGTATGATCCATATAAATGGTATGCAAATCTCAATTAAAATCATGGATTTGGGCTATAATTTTTTGGTATTGATGGACATCTAAATCTATAGATTGAGCTTGGACCATGATATAATTATCATCATATGTTCAATAAATTATACATGATTGATAATCAAGGGGAGTTTTAGAAGGTAAAATCCTAATATTGTTGAATATATGAGGAGACATGATGATAAGATCTTGAAATAATTTAGCCACTCCAAAATCATTTCAAGTGAAGGTATCTTTTGGTAAATAAGGATCTTGAGCATTACATGGAGGAGGAAAGTCTGTAATCTCATCAATAAGAGGAATAATACTATATCTTGGTAATAGATAAGGAGGAAGCCATTGTGAAATATATGGATCCAACTTGGTATTATTACAAGTGTGTTACAATTAATTGGGCTCATCATCATCAAGATCCTCAAGAATAATGTGTAAATCAGGACTCATGTTGATGAACTTAGGTAAAAGAAAAAATTTAATCTTTGGATTTGTAGGAATATGATAATGAGGTTTGGGATTAGGAATTTGGATACTCCATGGATTTGGATCAACTTTATGCTTGTACCATTTTCTATTATGTAAGATTTTAATACATTGACTACTATAAGAATCAATAGATCACAATCAATGGGTCCATGGATGACCAAGAAGGATATTTTAAGTTAAAGGGAGATCAAGGACCATAAACTTGGTTTGAATGGTCTTAGGTTCTATGTTTAATGGAAGCCAAATACAACCAAGTGGCTTTGGATTAGTCTTAACAAAACCAAAAAAAGTAAGACCAGTTTACTTAAGATGATATTTATTATAACCAAATTGTTGTATAATCTACAAGGATGTCACATTAATACCAGATCCTTCATTAATTAAGAATTTTTGGATAAGAGTGGTATTAATGGTTATTTTAATAAAGAGCGGTGGATCATTTGCACAAAAAATAATTTCATCGTTAATCATGTCCTCTTCAATAAACTCAATAGAAGGTTTGGAAGAGGGACATGACATTTTAATGGTGTTGACATTAGTAGGTTGAGAGTCAATAGAAGGTGGTTCTTCATCAATGTAGGATGGATCTTCAAATTATTTAAGTTGTTACATAAGGAATTTATGATGATAGGATGAAGTGAGAACCAAATCCATGAGATGAATCTTACAAGGCATATATTTGAATTCTTCAATAAAATTCCAATGAGATTTAGAAGAACCAACATGAGTTTTAGAAGGTAAGTTAGTTTTGAAATGTATAAATGTGGTTGGAAGATCAAAAGGAGGAAGTTGTTCCTAAGGTGATTCTAAATCAATATTAGTGGTGGTAGTATCTTTAAGAATTTCTTCTAAATATGGATTTTTAGGCTTGGTAATGGGATATTTGTGAGCTAGTTTACAATGATAATTGGCCTTGGTAGTGTTGACATATTGAGAGTTGTTATAATATTGATCATAATCAACATCGATGTCAAAAACATCCTTGACATTAGCCTTATTATTAGAATAATATTTTTGGTTATTAGAGGTAGAAGGTTTGAAATTTTGTTGCTTTTGGGAAGCAACAGTGTATTTTTGATGATGAAGATTGATCATAGCTTCATTATTGAAAGAATCATCAAGCATATATCAGATAACAAATTTATTTATTCCTCTACATGATTCATGAGAATGCCCAATGTTGGCATGGAACCAAAAAAATATATTAGGGGCATACCACTTAGGAGAAGCATTGGGATATATCAAAGGTTTTGAGGATGATAGAAATTATTTGATTTACTAAATTGAAAGAGGTGTATGAGAAGGTGAAGGAATATAAATTTTGGAAAATCCTTGTTTGGTTTGTAGAGCATTACTAGTTATAGCCTTAGATGTTTGGAAAGATACTTTAATAAGTTTAGGATTAGGTTTGAATTGCTTCATAAGAAAATCTTGATGGCTTCTTTAAGTGTTTGAGGAGTAAAGGTTCAAACCTTATATTGGAAAGTAGGAGTTAAAGCCATGATAAAGAGTTTGAATAAGTTATCATAATTCATGTTATGATCACCTTTATGAGCTAAATATTTCCATCTTTTGATAAAGTCATGAGCTGATTCAGTTGGAGACTGCTTAGCATTGATAAAGTGGCTAAGACAGTTTTTGGGAAGATCATTGTGCTAAAACTCTTTAACCAAAAGATTAATGAAATCTTCAATTTTCCATATAGAATTTTGGGGAAGTTGATTATGCCATTCTAATACATCACCAGTGAAATTTTTGACCATTAATGTTTTAGTAGTGGTGAATGTATTAATTTGGATCCACTCTTTGTAAAGGTTGCCAAAGACTTTAAGAAATGATGTAGGGTCCTTAGTCCCATCATATTTGATAGTTGGAGATATGTTACCAATATCAATGAAAATAATTAAGGGAATCAAAGGCTCATTTTGAATGATTTCAAGAATTTTTTTATTCATTATGGGTTGAGGAATAACATTACCTAAGGCATCCCTAAGAGGTGGCGGGATATAATTAGGATTAGCTTGAGGATGGATATTTAGAGGTTAATTAGCCACATTAATTAAGTGTTTTTAAAGTTGCATCATTTGGTTAGTATTAGAATTTTTCATAATGTTCATTTGTTGAATGAATTGGGCTAAATTTTGGGTTGTATCTGGAGGTGGGTTCATGTTTGTAGGAGCACTCCCCATATTGGTATTAAAGAGAGGATTACTAGAAGAAGGATTAGTGGCATTGTTAAGTAAACTTGTAGCAAATAATCCCACATTAGTTTGAATATTTTGATAAGTTTCTTGGTAAGTATAGAAAGGATCATATCCATCAACTTCATCTAAAGGTGTTATTTGCACCATATTGTAGTTCATAGCTAGAGGAAAAGAGGTGCCCTAAGAGTGATGGTGCCTTTGGGAGGAAAAGAGAAGAATAAATGAGCATACCATATATTACCTAAAAGGACTCAAGCTATCCAAGAAGATTTTGATAGGAGATTTCATTGTGACTGAAGAGATATGAACAAAATGTAAAATTGGAAAGATAAGGAATTAGATTAACAAATAGGGAAAGCATGAAATAGTAAAAGGTCAATTAGGTCGATCCAGTATAGAAAATAGGGCCTATAGACTATATAGGGTTGACTCAGTCAATACGTTAAAATTAATAGATGTAAAAAAACATGTAAAAGGAGCTACAAACTATATAAGGTCTAATAGGTCAATCTAGTAAAGTGAATAGGATCTGAAAAATATATAGCATCAACTAGGTCAATCTAGTATAGTACGTATGAAGAAAAATCAAGATAATAACAAGTTATGAATTGAAACTATTGAGTGTGGAGCACTTTTGGGCTATCACATGACCACAAGAACAAATTTTTGGGGCCTAAATAGCTCCAAGGATGTTGGAGGCATAATTTTCATGTTCTCCACATGTGAGTGGAATATTTCTTGTATTCTTAATTTTTATGTATTCCATATTTTGTGGAATTGGTTATTAGATATTTGTTTCCATTTGACTTCCTCTTTTATTAGAAGTAGGTCTATCTTCCTTATTTTTAGGGAGATTGGTTATTTCTTGGAATATATTATATCTTCCTTGTTATGTGAAGTTGGTTAAGATCACAAGTTTTGGAAAAATGTTCCCTTAGAAGGTGGAGAGGTTAATATGGCATGTTCCTCCTTGGGAGATATTTTGGATAAGCTTGATGAGGTGGAGGAGTGTTGTCACATGTTGGATAATGTTTATCTTGGATAATCATTACACATTTCTCCTCCTTTTATGAATTTTATTAATTTTACTATATATAGGGTGTGGTATGGCCTTTAGAGGTTGATGGTTTATTTGCACAGTGTGGCTTTGATGATCAAAGTCAAAGTGTAGGTGTTTTTCAAACTGCAGGTGCTCATTATAGGGTGTGGTTTAGCAACTTGTAAGATACAACATTGTGCAAGTGCAAATGAAAGTGTAGCTTTTTGTGTAAAACTTTCTACAAGAGATTTTTTTTATATCTCTATGAGATTTCATTATAATCTTGTTTTATATTACTAATTTATTTGAGAACTTTCATTGGTGGATGTATCCCACATTGGGTGAACCACATTAGATCTATGATATATGTGTTTTTATCTTGATCTCATTTATGTGTTCATATTAATGGTGAATTAAGGAATGTTTCAATGGTGCATGTTATTATATAGATTTAGATCTAGTTTATGGTAATATTAGATCTAGATTTAAGTATTTTTTATTCCTAACAATTGGTATCAAATCCATTGGTTGTGTGTTTTGCTAAAGTGGTAAATCATAGGAAAGTTATTATCTTGAGTGGGAGATATAAGAGAAGAGATCAGATTCAGAATAGAGAAGTTTGATGGTAATAATTTTAGTTTGTGGAAAATATAGATGGAATATTACCTATATTAGAAGGAGCTACATCTCCCCTTGAAGGGGAAAGTAGAACAACCTATAAGTATGAGTGATGCAGATTGGTCATTCCTTGATAGGAAGGTATTGAGAGACATTAAATTATGCCTTGCATTCTCTATTGGATTTAATATTTTTGATGAGAAAACCAAAAAATATCTCATGGATAAAATTATAAAGTCGTATAAGAAACCTTCAGCTTATAATAAAAATTTTCTTATGAAAAGATTGTTTAACATGAAAATGTTTGAGAATGGTTCAATAGCTCATCATCTAAATGATTTTAATATAGTTGTAAGTATGCTAAATTTAATTGGAATTAAGTTTGATGATGAAGTTAGATATTTATTAATATTATGTTATTTACTTATATTTGGGATAGTTTGGTTATGGCTATGAGTAATGCAATCCCTACCAAGGGAAGCTTGAATTTTGAGGATGTTGTAGGTATGATCCTTAGCAAGGAGATGCAAAGGAAAGTACTGGTGAATCATCTTTAGGTAATGATTTATCCATCGATAATAGAGGGAGGAAAAAAGATAAGAGCAAAGGTAATCATGGAAAATCAAAATGTAGATCTAAGTCCAGATCTAGATCCAAGATGATATGTTGGCATTGTCGAAAGAGTGGACACTCAAAGAAGGATTTTTGGTCACTTCAGGATAAGAATGCTAGCAAGGAGGAAAAAATGAGGTAAATGTGACATCAAGTAAATCATGTCAAGATGCCTTAATTATTTCTATAGATAGTTTTTTTGAGTCTTGGGTATTATATTTAGGGGCTTGTTTTCATGCCACCCCACATAAGCATTATTTTTTTGATTATGTTCAAGAGAATCTAGGACATACATATCTTGGTGATGATGAACGATGTGAGATAGTAAGGAAAGATTGTGTTCAAGTTAAGATGTATAATGGGAACACATGGATCCTTAAGGATGTTAGACATGTGCATATGTTGAGATAGAATTTGATTTCAGTGGGGTCATTGGGTAGTGAGGGATGTTTAATATTGTTTACTACAAATTCTTGGAAAGTTACCAAAGGTGATCTTGTGATTTCAAGAGGTAATAAAGTCGGTATTTTATATTTGACTAGTAGTGTTGATTCTCTTGATTTAGTTGTTATAGATGGAGATGCAACTATGTGGTATTATAGGCTCAGTCATATGAGCCATAAGAGCATGCAAAACTTAAAATATAAGTTGCCTAGATTGAAATATAGAGATCTAGAATTTTTTGATAATTGTGTGTATGGGAAATAGAATTGGGTTAAGTTCTTGAAGGTTAGACCCATAAAGAAAGAGCACAAGTTAGATTTGGTACACTCAAATGTATGGGGACTAGCTCAGGTATCTTTTATTGGTGGATCCAATTATTATGTTACTTTTATAGATGATGCAATTAGGAAAGTTTGGGTTTATTACATTAAAAATAAATTTAATGTATTTAACACTTTTAAGAATTGGAAAGCCTTAATTGAGAATGAAACAAGTCTCAATTTGAAATGTCTCAAATCAAATAATGGAGGTGAGTATTGTAGTAATGCTTTCTTTGATTGTTATTCTAACAATAGAATCCATAGGCAAAGGATGGTTCTAGGAACTCCACAATAGAATCGGGTATCTGAAATGATGAATAAAACAATAATAGAACATGCTAGAACATGAGGTGACATGCAAGGTTGCCTTTATAATTTTAGGTAGAATCAATTAGCATAATAGTATATCTGATTAATAGAGGACTTTTTATACCTTTGGATGGAGGCATTTCAAAACAAGAATGGTAAGGTAAGAATGTTGATTATTCTTTTATTAGATTCTTTAGATGTGAGGCCTTTTCTCTCATCAAGAAAGAGGATAGGACCAAGTTAGAGGCTAAATTAGACAAATACACATTTATTGGTTATGGTGAGGATGACTTTGGTTTCTATTTATGGAACATTAAAGATAAGAAAATATTTTGGTCTAGAGATGAAGTCATTAATGAAAAATTCATGCATAGGGATCAGTTGTAGGAATAGGATGAAGAATAAGAAGAGTACATAGTATTGGTTGAGATTATGGATGGAAAAGTATCCAAAGATTTAGTTTAAGAATATTCTACACAAGGACCTCAAACTCCTATGGTAAGAAGATCTTCTAGGGTAAAAAGAGCACTTAAACATTTTTGTCCTTCTTTGAATTATTTATTAATCATTGATAATGGAGAACTAAAGTGTTATGAGGAAGCAATGTAGGTAGAAGCCAAGTTGAAATGGGAAAAATCCATGGATGAGGAGAATAGATCTCTCATGGAGAACTAACTATGGGATTTGGTTAGGCTACCAAAGGGAAAGAGTGTATTGCCAAACAAGTGGATCTTCAGAATCAAAGAAGAGGATGAAAGGAGAAAATGATATAAGGCTAGGATGGTGGTCAAGGGGTTTACACAAAAATTAGGTATTGATTTTCATGAGATTTTCTCTCATGTTGTAAAAGTGACTTATATTAGGATTGTTCTTAGTTTAGTTACAATTGAGAATTTACACTTAAAATAGTTAGATGTGAAAACTACTTTTCTTCATGATGATTTGGATGAAGATTTATATATGAAGTAGACATAGGGTTATGAGGTCATAGGGAAGGAAAACTATGTGTGGAGACTAAAGAAGAGCTTGTATGACCTAAAACAAGCTCCATGATAATGGTACAAGAAATTTGATTGTTTTATGTTGGAATAAGAATATCAAAGCTGTCATTCTGACCATTACATGTACATCCAACATTTTGATGATGGTTCCTTTATTATTTTATGCTTGTATGTCGATGACATGTTAGTTACAGGAAAGAATATACATCATATTCATATGCTCAAGAAACAACTTAGTGACTCAATTTCTATGAAGGATTTGGGTGCTGTAAATAAAATCCTTAGTATGAGGATTACTCATGATAGAAAGGAGAGGAAGCTAGTTTTATCCCAATCAAAGTATGTGCAGAAAATCTTGGAATGTTTTAGCATGTTGGATGTTAAATCTGTTGGCACTCCTTTGGTAAGCCACTCTAGATTATCAAAGGAGCAGTGTCCCAAGATGGATGCTAAAAATCTTAGGATGTCCAAGGTACCTTACTGATCAGTAGTTGGTAACTTGATGTGTTCCATGGTTTGAACTAAGATGGATATTGCCTAAGTAGTGGGAGTTGTGAGTAGGTAAATGAGTGATCTAGGTTATGAGCATTACTAGGTAGTCAAATGGATTCTTTGGTATTTGAGAGGAACTATCGAATTTGAATTATGTTATGGTGGATCAGATACCACTTGATTAAGACCTTAAATTTAAATAATATTATCATCTAGAAGGTCATATTGAAGGGAAGAAGTGGATGGAATGGGAGCTACAACAAGTTGATCATCTATGATTTTCCCTTTAACAAATTGTTGAGTGATGATGTAAAGATTTAATTCCATAAGGAGGACCATAAATTTTCCAATTATATCTCTAGGAATAAAGGATTTGGAGAATAAATGATTAAGTGTGGTGGAATGAATAATGACATGAGTGGTTTGGTAAAACATATAATGATGAAACTTTTCAATCGTAAAATAGATGGCAAGACAATCATGATAAATTTTAGTATAATGTGTTTCATAATCAATGAGGCTTTGGATAATGTAGTAGATAACATACTCTCTTTCCTTATCATATTCTTAGGCAAGCATTTCCCCAACTGAAATAGGTGTGGAAGAAGTATATATAATCAAAGGTTTATCATTGGAAGGAGGAAAAAGTGTAGGTGTATGAAGCAGAGACTCTTTCATGTTATCAAAGTCTTTTTGAGATGGATCTATCCATTTTAAAGCATTAATTTTCTTGAAAAAAGAGTTGATGGAGTGAATTTGATATTCCATTTTGGGGATGAATCATCTAATTTCCCCAAGCTTGTCTAAATAAGTATAAATGTCAAGAATAGAATGAGGAATAGGCATGTTGATGATAACACTAATTTTGGTAGGATCAACATCAATGCCATAGAGAGATAATAAGTGATCTAGAGTTTAGTTCAAAAAAAAATTCCAAGTCGTGATGAAACAAATTGCATAGCATAGATCTCATCGAGAGCTTTTTGGTGCTTTTATGGTTTGTAAAATGGACACCATATGCAAAAGATATGGTTCATTGAAGTTTTTATGCGAGAGGGAAAAATGTGGTGTTGAAAGATGATGTGGCACAATGTTGACATGCCAAGTGGTCCAATCATGTGGCAACACGTGGCAGTCAATGGGTGTCCAAAAATTTGTGTTTGGTTGATTTTTTTCTTTGACAACGTGTACAAATTGGACAATGCATTGTATTTGAATTGTATTTTTTTAAACACTTTATATATTTCATTGGTAATAAATTGAATTTATTATTACCAAGTAAACCCCATATACCACATGGGAGAACCTAATGTTTGCCACGCATTCCAACCACTTTGTTGAGCCCACATAGCTCGAGATGTATGAAGACTGTGAGAAAGGCTAAGTTAGCCCAGCTCATGATTATCTTCCAACTAACCATGTCATAAACCATGAGAAATGCCAAGTCTTATGCCAACTTTGGAGACCAAAATGCATGCCACATGGAAAGTGAGAAGAGGACAACCATAGTACAATTTATAATTTGGTACTTGAACCAACGTACCATGCTAAGATTAGTTCCTTAAGCCCACCAAAAGGGGTGTAGGCATTATAAAAGGAAGTTGCTTACCTATTAAAAGACTTGAAAATAGTTCCAACTTGTCAATGTGGGACAAAAGATAAGTATAAAGCACCTAAAAAGAATGGGGAAGACTTGAACTCATGACCCATTATGTAAAATTGATAAGCCTTGACCGCTTATGCCATGGGTTTCTAAGTGATTTAGAAGGAGTGAATTTGTATTTAAACAAGACCATTCAGCTGACTGTGTATTGGAATTATAGACTAATTTTCTATATTTGGTCATTTTGGAGCCCTTAAAGGCCAAATCAGAGCTTGAAGTAAACTAAAAAGCTGTTTAGAATTATGATACACTATATGAAATATATTCATTTCCCCATTTTGGAGAATTGGTGATGTTTTTTTGAGCTAGTAAGTTTTTAATTTTGATTTGGAGAAGCCTCTACATGTGATTCAAGAAGGTGAAGGACGTGCTGAGTCAGCCAAGGTCTTTCAAAGGTCTGAAACACTATTTTTGTAGAGAATAGATATATTTTGTTGATTGTAAGTATTATTTTGGCTTGAAAATTTTAGCAACATTAATGGATTGGTTTGATAAGAACCCAGGGATGTAGGAATTCTGAACCCCATAAACAATTTCTATGTTTTGATCTTTGAATTCATTTTTGCATTTCAATTTTAGTTAATATTCAGATTATAAATTCAGATTTCTAATCAAAATGTAAAATTTAATCATTTGATCATTTACTAGAAATTGGATAAAATCAAGAATATGGAAAATCTGATGGTTTCAATGGATAACTGAAGTGATCTTTCAATTCACTTTATTTTAGTTTTGAAACATGATACTTGGATAAGATTTTAATCAGATTTAATCATTCCAACATCTTATAAATTTGAGAATTTTTTACTTCCAATTCAGATTAATTTTTTTGGAATTGAGACTTTAAAAGATCCTTTTAAATGATATAAAAAGTATTGAAGTTCCTACTGATGCTTACGGATCAATAAGAATCCTAAAAATTTTCTAGATGTGACTTTAAAGACACATATTTAAGGATTAAGTATAACTTTATATTTAAGGAGATGATCAAAAATGATAGAAAGATCAGAAAGATGATTCTTATGGTGTTTGGATTTAGCAATTAGATCATCCACATAGGTTTCAACAATTTTGTGAATGAGATCATGAAATATGTGAGTCATTATACATTGGTAACTAGCTCTAATGTTTTTGAGATTGAAGAGAATTTTGACATAGCAATAAGTGCCCCATTCTATGGTGAAAGTATTCTTATGTTGGTCCTTAGGAGTGATATGCATATGTTTATATCCTAAGAAACCATCCATAAAAGATAACATTTCATAACCAGCTATGGAATCAATGATGGCATCTATTGAAGGTGAGGGGAATTTATCCTTGGGAAAATAAAAATTAAGATTATAGAAATCAATACAAATTTGAATAACCATAGTCACTTTCTTCCAAATAGGAATAATGTTGGACATCCATTCATAATGATCCACTAGTTTAATAAATTATCATCAATTAATTTGATGGTTTCCCTATGACCTAAGGTTTAAAATTTAGGTGGAAATTTTATTTACTCAAGATAAGTAATGATGTTATGCACCATAATGCTAAGGTCAATGCCAAGCATGTCCTCATAGGACCAAGTGAAAGATTCATGATATTTTTCAAAGAATAAGCTAAATTTATCATATTCCATAGGTGAAATCTCTCAAAAAACTATAATTAGTCAAGGAAAGATAGGGTGCCATATTTGATGTGAGTGGTTTCTTCAATAATCATGGCATTACCATCTTGAAATTGATCTGGTGCATTAGGAAATGCTGAAATTATATTTATTTTAGGATCAATGCTAGCAATGAAGTTTTTGAAGCAAGGAGTTTTATTTTTGAAATTTCCAAGCTTATGATGCTACTAAGGAAATTGAGGTTCATGGGCATGGAGTAACTCAAGAATAGATTAATCACTAGGAAAGGTAGGAAGAGGACCATAATATTCAACATCTACTTCAAGATCAAACTTTTTATTTCCATAGTCATCATATTTAGAATGAATCTAATGGACATCGGTTGTCTTAACATCACCTATAATTTTAGGAGTAGAAGAAGTTGATGGAATAGAAGATATGTGTATATCAATGGATTAAATGATGGGAGAAGGATTGGATGCAATTATTGGATCCAAAGGTGTAGGAACTTATGAAGGTTTAGAAGGTATACTTTTCTCTACCACCCAAGGAGTATCAATAAAAGGAGGATTGATAGGAGGCACATAACCCTCAATATCTAAGGTATGATCTATAGAAATGGTATGCACATCTCAATTAAAATCATGGATTTGGGCTATAATTTTTTTTAATGATGGGCATCTAAATCTATATATTGAGCTTGGGCCATGATATAATTATCATCATATGTTCAAGAAATTATACAAGATTAATAATCAAGGGGAGTTTCAGAAGGTAAAATACTAATATTGTTGAATATATGAGGATACATGATGAGAGGATCTTGAAATAATTTAGCCACTCCAAAATCATTGCAAGTGAAGGTATATTTTGGTAAATAAGGATCTTGAGCATTACATTGAGGAGTAAAGTTGATAATTTCATCAATAAGAGGAATAATACTGTCTCTTGGTAATATATAAGGAGGAAGCCATTGTGAAATATATGGAGACAACTTGGTATTATTACAAGTGTGTTACAATTCATTGGGCTCATCATCATCGAGATCCTCAAGAATAATGTGTAAATTAGGACTCATGTTGATGAACTTAGGTAAAAGAGAATTTTTAATTTTAGGATTTGTAAGAATATGATATTGAGGTTTAGGATTAGGAAGTTGGATACTCTATGGATTGGGATCAACTTTATGCTTGTACCATTTTCCATTATGTAAGATTTTAATACATTGAATACTATAAGAATCAATAGATCACATTAAATGGGTCCATGGATGATCGAGAAGGATATTTTAAGATAAAGGGACATCAAAGACCATAAGCTTGGTTTGAATGGTCTTAGGTTCTATGTTTAATGGAAGCCAAATACAACCAAGTGGCTTCTGATTAGTCTTATCAAAACCAAAAAAATTAAGAAGGGTTTACTTAAGATGATCTTTATTGTAACCAAATTGTTGTATAATCTACAAGGATGTCACATTAATACCAGATCCTTCATCAATTAAGAATTTTTGGATAAGAGTGGTATTAATGGTTATTTTAATAAAGAGTGGTGGATCATTTGCACAAAAAAGAATTTAATCGTTAATAATCTCCTCTTTGAGAAACTCAATATAATGTTTGGAAAAGGGACACAACATTTTAATGGTGTTGACATTAGTAGGTTGAGAGTCAATAGAAGGTGGTTCTTCATCAATGGATGATGGATCTTCAAATTATTTAATTTTTTACATAAGAAATTTATGATGATAGGATGAAGTGAGAACCAAATCCATGAGATGAATCTTACAAGCCATAGATTTGAATTCTTTAATAAAATTCCAATCAGATTTAGAAGAACCAACATGAGTTTTAGAAGGCAAGTCAGTTTTGAAAGGTATAAATGTGGTTGGAAGATCAGAAAGAGGAAGTTGTTCCTAATGTGATTCTAAATTAATATTAATGGTGGTAGTATCTTTAATAAGTTCTTCTAAATATGGATTTTTAGGATTGGTAATGGGATATTTGTGAGTTATTTTACAATGATAATTGGCCTTGGTAGTGTTGACATATTGACAGTTATTATAATATTGATCATAATCAGCATCGATGTCACAAACATCCTTGACATTAGCCTTATTATTAGAAGAATATTTTTGGTTATTAGAGGTAGAAGGTTTGAAATTTTGTTTCTTTTGGGAAGCAACGGTGTATTCTTGATGATGAAGATTGATCATAACTTCATTATTGAATGAATCATCAAGCATATATCAGATAACAAATTTATTTATTCCTCTACATGATTCATGAGAATTCCCAATGTTGGCATGGAACCAACAAAATATATTAGGGTCATACCACTTAGGAGAAGCATTGGGATCTATGAAAGGTTTGGAAAGATCCTTTACTAAGTTTAGGATTAGGTTTGAATTGCTTCATAAGAAAATCTTGATGCTTAGCTTGATCAAGAGCTTCTTTAAGTGTTTGAGGAGTAAAGGTTCAAACCTTATATTGGAAAGTAGGATTCAAAGCCATAATAAAGAGTTTCAATAAGTTATCATAATTCATGTTATGATCAACTTTATGAGCTAAATATTTCCATATTTTGATAAAGTAATGAGCTCATTTAGTTAGAGATTGCTTAGCATTGATAAAGTGGCTAAGACAATTTTTGGGAAGATCATTGTGCTGAAACTCTTTAACCAAAGGATTAACGAAATCTTCAATTTTCCAAATAGAATTTTGTGGAAGTTGATTATACCATTCTAATACATCACCAGTGAAATTTTTGACCATTAATATTTTAGTAGTGGTGAATGTATTAGTTATGATCCACTCTTTGTAAAGGTTTCCAAAGACTTTAAGAAATGAGGTAGGGTCCTTAGTCCCATCATATTTGATAGTTGGAGATATGTTACCAATATCATTGTGCTAAAACTCTTTAACAGAAGGATTAACGGAATCTTCAATTTTCCAAATAGAATTTTGGGGAAGTTGATTATACCATTCTAATACATCACCAGTGAAATTTTTGACCATTAATATTTTAGTAGTGGTGAATGTATTAGTTATGATCCAATCTTTGTAAAGGTTTCCAAAGAATTTAAGAAAAGAGGTAGGGTCCTTAGTCCCATCATATTTTATAGTTGGAGATATGTTACCAATATCAATGAAAATAATGAAGGGATTCAAAGGCTCATTTTGAATGGTTTGAAGAATCTTTTTATTCATTATGGGTTGAGTAATAACATTACCTAAGGAATCCCTAAGAGGTGGAGGGATATAGTTAGGATTAGCTTGAGGATGGATAGTTGGAGGTTAATTATCCACATTGATTAAGTGTTTTTGAAGTTGAATCATTTGGTTAGTATTAGAATTTTTCATAATGTTCATTTGTTGAATGAATTAGGATAAATTTTGGGTTGTATCTGGAGGTGGGTTCATGTTTGTAGGAGCACTCCCCATATTGGTATTACGGAGAGGATTACTAAAAGAAGGATTAGTGGCATTTTTAAGTAAACTTGTATCAAATAATCCCACATTAGTTTGAATATTTTCATAATTTTCTTGGTAAGTATATAAAGGATCATATCCATCAACTTCATCTGAAGGTGTTATTTGCACCATATTATAGTTCATAGATGAAGGAGGAAAAGAGGAGCCCTAAGAGTGATGGTGCCTTTGCGAGGAAAAGAGAAGAATAAATGAACATACCATATATTACCTAAAAGGATTAAAGCTATCCAAGAAGATTTTGATAGGAGATTTCATTGTGACTGAAGAGATATGAACAAAATGTAAAATTGGAAAGATAAGGAATTAGATTAACAAATAGGGAAAACAAGAAATAGTATACGGTCAATTATGTTGATCCAGTATAGAAAATAGGGCCTATAGAATATATAGGGTTGAATAGGTCAATACAGTAAAATGAATAGATGTAAGAAAAATATGGAAAAGGAGTTGTAGACTATACAAGGTCTAATAGGTCAATCTAGTAAAGTGAATAGGGTCTGAAAAAGATATAGCATCAACTAGGTCAATCCAGTATAGTAAGTATGAAGAAAAATCAAGATAATAACAAGTTATGAATTGAAACTATTGAGTGTGGATCCCATTTGGGCTATCACATGACCATAAGAAAAAAAATTTGGGGCCTAAAGATCTCCAATGATGTGTGAGGCATAATTTTCATGTTCTCCACATGTGAGTGGAATATTTTTTGTATTCTTAATTTCTACATATTCCATATATTGTGGAATTGGTTATTAGATATTTATTTCCATGTGACTTCCTCTTGTATTATAATTAGGTCTAAATTCCTTATTTTTAGGGAGATTGGTTATTTATTGGAATATATTATACCTTCCTTCTTATGTGAAGTTGGTTAAGATCACATGTTTTGGAAAAATGTGCCCTTAAAAGGTGTAGAGATGAATATGGCATGTTCCTCCTTGGGAGAGACTTTGGATAAGCTTGATGAGGTGGAGGAGGGTTGTCACATGTTAGATAATGCTTATCTTGGATAATCATTACACATTTCTCCTCCTTTTATGGATTTTATTCATTTTACTATATATAGGGTGTGGTATGGCCTTTAGAGGTTGATGGTTTATTTGCATAGTGTAGATTTGAGGATCAAAGTCAAAATGTAGGTGTTTTTCAAAGTGCAAGTTTTCATTATAGGGTGTGTTTTAGCAACTTGTAAGACACAACATTATGCAAGTGCAAGTGAAAGTGTAGCTTTTTGTGCAACACTTTCTACAAGAGACTTTTTCTATCTCTATGAGATTTCATTATAATCTTGTTTTAGATTACTAATTTATTTGAGAACTTTCATTGGTGGATGTAGCCCACATTGGGTGAACCACATTAGATCTATGATATATGTGTTTTTATCTTGATCTCATTTATGTGTTCATATTAATGGTGAATTAAGGAATGTTTCCATGATGCATGTTATTATATAGATTTAAATCTGGTTTATGGTAATAGTAGATCTAGATTTAAGTATTTTTTATTCCTAACAATTGGTATCAAATCCATTGGTTGTGTGTTTTGCTAAAGTGGTAAATCATAGGAAAGTTATTAGCTTGAGTGGGAGATATTAGAGAAGAGATCAGATTCAAAATGGAGAAGTTTGATGGTAAGAATTTTAGTTTTTGGAAAATATAGATGGAATATTACCTATATTAGAAGGAGCTATATCTCCCCTTGAAGGGGAAAGTAGAACAACCTGTAAATATGAGTGATGTAGATTGGTCATTCCTTTATAGGAAGGCATTGAGATCCATTCAATTATGCCTTGCATTCTCTATTGGATTTAAATTTTTTGATGAGAAAACCAAAAAATATCTCATGGATAAAATTAGAAAGTCGTATAAGAAACCTTCAGCTTATAATAAAAAATTTCTTATGAAAATATTGTTTAACATGAAAATGTTTGAGAATGGTTCAATAGCTCATCATCTAAATGATTTTAATACAGTTTTAAGTATGCTCACTTTAATTAGAATTAAGTTTGATGATGAAGTTAGAGAGTGATTAATATTATGTTCTTTACTTATAGTTGGGATAGTTTGATTATGGCTATGAGTAATGCAATCCCTACCAAGGGATGCTTATATTTTGGGGATGTTGTAGGTATGATCCTTAATGAGGAGATGCAAAGGAAAAGCACTTGTGAATCATCTTTAGGTAATGATTTATCCATTGATACTAGAGGGAGGAAAAAAGATAAGAGAAAAGGTAATTGAGGAAAGTCAAAATGTAGATCTAAGTCCAGATATAGATCCAAGATGATATGTTGGCGTTATGGGAAGAGTGAACACTCAAAGAAGGATTTTTGGTCACTTCAGGATAAGAATGCCAAAAATGAGGGAAAAAATGAAGTAAATGTGACATCAAGTAAATCAAGTCAAGATGCCTTAATTATTTCTATGGATAGTTTTTCTGAGTCTTGGGTATTAGATTTAGGGGCTTCTTTTTATGCCACCCCATATAAGCATTATTTTTTTGATTATGTTCAAGAGGATCTAGGACATGCATATCTTGGTGATGATGAACCATGTGAGATAGTAAGGAAAGGTTGTGTTCAAGTTAAGATGCAGAATGGGAACACATGGATCCTTAATGATGTTAGACATATGCCTATGTTGAGATAGAATTTGATTTCAGTGGGGTAATTGGGTAGTGAGCGATGTTAAATATTGTTTAGTACAGATTCTTGGAAAGTTACCAAAGGTGATCTTGTGATTTCAAGAGGTAATAAAGTTTGTATTTTATATTTGACTAGTAGTGTTGATTCTCTTGATTTAGTTGTTACAGATGGAGATGCAACTATGTGGTACTATAGGTTCGGTCATATGAGCCATAAGGGCATGCAAATCTTAAAAGATAAGTTTCCTAGATTGAAATATCTAAATCTAGACTTTTGTTAGAATTGTGTGTATGGGAAATAGAATTGGGTTAAGTTCCCGAAGGTCAGACCCATAAAGAAAGAGCGCAAGTTATATTTGGTACACTCAAATGTATGGAGACTAGCTTAGGTATCTTTTATTGGTGGATCCAATTATTATGTTACTTTTATAGATGATTCAATTAGAAAATTTTGGGTTTATTACATTAAAAATTAATTTAATGTATTTAACAATTTTAAGAATTGGAAAGCCTTGATTGAGAATGAAACAAGTCTCAAGTTGAAATGTCTCAAATCAGATAATGGAGGTGAGTATTGTAGTAATGCTTTTTTTATTATTATTCTAAAAATAGAATCCATAGGCAAAGGATGGTTCTAGGAACTCCGCAATAGAACGGGGTATTTGAAATGATGAATATAACAATAATAGAACATGCTGGAACATGAGGTGACATGCAAGGTTGCCTTTATAATTTTAGGTAGAAGCAATTAGCATGGTATTATATCTGATTAATAGAGGACTTTTTATGCCTTTGGATGGAGGCATTTCAAAACAAGAATGGTATGGTAAGAATGTTGATTACTCTTTTCTTAGATTCTTTAGATGTGAGGCTTTTGCTCTCATCAATAAAGAGGATAGGGCCAAGTTAGAGGACAAACTAGAGAAATGCACATTTATTGGTTATGGTGAGGATGACTTTGGTTTTTGTTTATGGAGCATTAAAGATAGGAAAATAGTTTGGTCTAGAGATGAAGTCTTTAATGAAAAAGTCATGCATAAGGATTAGTTGTAGGAATATAATGAAGAATAAAAAGAGTACATAGTATTGAATGACATTATGGATGGAAAAGAATCCAAATATTTAGTTTAAGAATCTTATACACAAGGATCCCAAACTCTTATGGTAAGAAGATCTTCTAGGGTAAAAAGAGCACTTACACATTTTTCTCCTTCTTTGAATTATTTATTAATCACTGATAATGGAGAACTAAAGTATTATGAGGAAGCAATGCAGGTAAAAGCCAAGTTGAAATGGGAAAAATCCATGGATGAGGAGAATAGATCTCTCATGGAGAACTAAATATGGGATTTGGTTAGGCTAACAAAGGGAAAGAGTGCATTTCCAAACAAGTGGATCTTCAGAATCAAAGAAGAGGATGAAGGGAGAAAATGATATAAGGCCAGGATGGTGGTCAAGGGGTTTGCACAAAAATTAGGTATTGATTTTGATGATATTTTCTCTCATGTTGTAAAAGTGACTTCTATTAGGATTTTTCTTGGTTTAGTTACAATTGAGAATTTACACTTAGAATAGTTAGATGTGAAAACTTATTTTATTCATGATGGTTTGGATAAAGATTTATATATGAAGTAGACACATGGTTATGAGGTCAAAGGGAAGGAAAAACATGTTTGGAGACTAAAGAAGAGCTTGTATGGCCTAAAACAAGCTCCATGACAATGGTACAAGAAATTTGATTATTTTATGTTGGAATAAGAATATCAAAGGTGTCATTCTGACCATTGCATGTACATCAAACATTTTGATGATGGTTCCTTTATTATTTTATGCTTGCATGTCGATGACATGTTAGTTGCAAGAAAGAATATACATCATATTGATATGCTCAAGAAATAACTTAGTGACTCCTTTTCTATGAAGGATTTGGGTGTTATAAATAAAACCCTTAGTATGAGGATTACTTGTGATAGAAATGAGAGGAAGCTATTTTTATCCTAATCAAAGTATGTGAATAAAGTATTGGAAAGGCTTAGCATGTTGGATGCTAAATCTATTGGAACTCCTTTGATAAGCCACTTTAGATTATCAAAGGAGCAGTGTCCCAAGATGGATGCTAAAAATCTTAGGATGTCTAAGGTACCTTACTCATTGGTAGTTGGTAACTTGATGTGTGTCATGGTTTGTACTAAGATGGATATTGCCTAAGTAGTGGGAGTTGTGAGTAGGTATATGAGTGATCTAGGTTATGATCATTTCTAGGTAGTGAAATGGATTCTTTGGTATTTGAGAGGAACTATGGACTTTTCATTATGTCATGGTGGATCAGCTACCACTTTGCATGGTTATGTGGACATGGATATGGTAGGGGATATTGATAGCAAGATAAGTATGATAGGATATATATTTACTATTGGAAATAAAATGGTTAGTTGGATTTATGGGATACAAAAGGTTGTGGCTTTATCAACCATAGAGGCAGATTATGTTTCTTCCACAGAGGCTATCAAGGGGATGATTTGGTTATAGGAGTTGTTTCAAGAGTTAGGGTATGAGTAAGAAGTTGGGAGACTACATAGTGATAGTTAGAGTGTTATTCATTTAGCAAATAACTCCACTTTCCACTCGAGGATAAAACACATTCAGTTACATTATCACTTCATTAGGATAGGTTTGGAGGAGAACTTGGTGAAGCTAGAGAAGATTCATACTAGCTATAATCTTGTAAATATGATGATCAAGGTGGTCACATTGGACAAGTTGAGACAAAGTTTAGATTTGGTTGGCCTTAGTGGTCATGGAGTAGTGACATATTCTGTTCAGGAGAAATGGTCTCTAGGTGGGAGATTGTTGAGTGTGGAGCCCTTTGGGGCTTTCACATGACCATAAGAATAAATTTTGGGTGCCTAAAGAGCTTGAATGATGTGGAGGGCATAATTCTCATGTTATCCACATGTGATTGGAATATTTGTTGTATTCCTAATTTATATATATTCCATATTTTGTGGAGTTGGTTGTTAGATATTTATTTCCATGTGACTTCCATTTTTATTGGAAGTGGGTCTATCTTCCTTATTTTTAGGGAGATTGGTTATTTCTTGGAATATGTTATACCTTCCTTATTATGTGGAGTGGTTGAGATCACATGTTTTTGGGAAAATGTGCCCTTAGAAGGTGGAGAGATGAATATGATGAAGTGGAGGAGGGTTATCACATGTTAGATAATGCTTATCTTGGATAAGCATTGCACATTTCTCCTCTTTTTGAAAATTTTATAAATTTTACTATATATACAGGGTGTGGTGTGGCCTATAAAGGTTGATAGTTTATTTGTATGGTGTGGATTTAAGGATTAGAGCCAAAGTGCAGGTGTTTTACAAAGTGTAAGTGTTCATTACAAGGTGTGGTTTAGCAACTTGTGAGATACAACATTGTGCAAGTGCAGGTGAAAGTGTAGCTTTTTGTACAACAATTTCTACAAGATATTTTTTCTATCTTTGTGAGAGTTCATTGTAATATTGTTTAAGATTACTTATTTATCTGACAACTTTCATTGGTGGATCTAGCCCACATTGACTGAACCATGTTAGATCTATTTTTTTTATCTTGCTCTCAATTATTCTTTCATATTAATGGTGAATTAAGGAATGTTTCCATGATGCATGTTATTTCATAGATTTAGATCTAGTTTATGGTAATAATAGATCTAGATTTAAGTGTTTTTTATTCCTAATAAAAAAAAGATAATGTTTGTAGTTAATCTAGGAAACTAAGAACTAAAAGGAAATAAATAATCAATTAGATCAACATTGACCAATCCAATTTAGGCACACAAGACAAAACCTTACACTAACATTGGATAATGCAAGTTTGTGTACACACAATTTAACAAAGAGTAAGCAAACAAATTTAAAAGTAAAGCTAACTAGATGGTTAACCTTATTGTCAATTAGATTATTAATATATGATTTTAAATGTGATTATAAGTTGGATATAAGAAAGGTAATACATATCAATATAAAGATGGTTTTAGGTAGTTTAGGTTGAAAGGGACTATAGTGGCAATGATATAGGCTTGGTATTGGGGCCTACCCCCTCAATTCACACATCACAACAATAAGGGTATTAGGTGATTAGCTAGAATATACCATCAACCATTATTTATAATTAACTAGAGCATCAAGTCGACTTCCCCCTTTGTGATGAAATCCAAGTAGGTTGGCCTAGGGTAGACAAAATGTTAAAGTACTTGTTTATGCTTTGTGATTTAGCCATGTGTGTATAAAATATAAATAGTTAAACTAAGGGATTGATTAAAAATACCTTAATTAGACTATGTGAACTATTCTAAGCATACAATAAATAGGAAAAGAAGGGTGTGAAATAATTACTAGTAGATATGAAGTTAATTCCAACTTTGAAATAAGATAGTGTTGACATTATATGCATAAAATATAGAATAAGGTTGATAGGTTTGAACTTGTACTGTAGAAGCAAAGTCTAAAAATGAGCTGGGTTGGTAGTGTTGACCTAGTTATTTTAGATAGCACACAAAACATAGAATTGGGTTGGCAATGTCAACCCAATTTATTGTGCAAGGGAAATTTTAAAGACTATAGATTGTGAAAGGAAAGACATAAAATAAATGAAATAAAGAAGTATAAATGATCCTTTGTGGATCAAAGATGCAATGAAGGAATATTGTTGATAAATAACCTTGAAGTGTGCTCGAGAAACCTACAAACTAGGTCGATAGAATCAATCAAGTTATACATGAACCTGATGAAGAGTGCTGAAACTATAAGAGGTTGATTGGGTTGACTTAGTAGGTTGAACTAGGTGTTTGAAAAGATGGAAACCTATACTAGGTTGACTGGGTTGATTCATTTTTTTATTTATACAACCTACACAAAGATAAAAAGTTGGGTCAATAGAATCGATCTAGAATGTCAAAATATATGATAAAATGATGATCAAAACAAATGAAATAAATGAAGGTAAAAGTCAACAAATCTTGTAATGGTTAGTTCACATCAGGTTCACTACAATGTATGCAATCAAAAATGCATCATGTCTATGAATTAATCCTAGATCAGATAAGATAGATCATACCTACACTTCTAATTGGGAATACACTTGTTAAGTGGGAGCATGATCAATATGGGGATCTGCTAGACCCAATTATGGGATCACTTGTATCACTTGTCACAACATATCATGCTAAGAAGGGTTATAAAGCCTATAGTATAACATAATCACACAAAAACCCTAATGAAATTATAAGGTTTAAAACATTCACTTATACCAATAACAAGAAATTAAAATCTAATTTAGTGCACACCAAAGCTTGTGGCACAAAGTGGGGGTTAGAAGCAATAAAACAAACATGTAAAGGGAAATTCAATTAAATTAAGTATGAGTAACACCCTAATACATAAAATATTAAAGATAGTATTATTTGAGCCAACACTTATGCTACTTCCATCTACTAAAATAAAGGAGAAAAAAGTTAGAATATACTTATCTAAATGTGAACCCGTCGAGACTCAATCTCTCCCTTGGCCAAAGGGGCTTTGCAAGAGGTTTTTGTGGTTTTTAGGATAACTAAAAAATGCCAAAGAATTTAATACTTATCCACTAGACTATATTCCCCAAATAATAAACATAAGTTATGTCTCCTCTAGTAGAATGATGGAAGAGAATATTGTGAAGAAGCATGAATGAATAATAACTCTGGATTGCACATATGAATAATGATTGAAATGATCTTGTATTTATAAGCATATCTTACCCTAAATAATTCTAAGAATGTTAGATGTATGGGGTCAACCCAGTGTGTTTTTTAGGATAATTTTCCAAGTCTGAGCTAGGTTGGCTAAAAATCTATCAAACTAATAAAGTAAAGAATACCCCTAAATTGTGCTAGGTCGACCCAGTTGACCTAGTACAATTGATAATCCAAAAGAATTTTAAGACAAGAAAGGAGGAATGGAAAGATGAAAAACTAGAGGAATACTCAAGGGAACATAAATATCTTAGGGAAAGGTTTTGGGGTCTAGTTGGATTGGTAATAATGTGGTAAAAAGGGACAACAATCTCATGAAGCACCAAAGATCTACCCACCCCTTTCTTGATGCACCCCTTAGGGCATGCCCTTAGAGAGATTGAGTCTCGAAAAGTTCCTAAAAGATGTAAATCATTAGTAATTGATAAAATTTAAAAATATTATAAGTATACATCTCCCTCTTACTATTAGACCTAAAACTATACATACCAAGATTATGGTTCTTGACTTACCATTATCTTATAATATACTCATAATTCACCCGTGGACACATTAAATGAGGGTTATTGCCTCTATCGGTAGCCAATGTATCAAATTTATTAATAATGAAAAATGGTATAAACATGAGGCTGATCCTAACCCGTGGAGTATTCAGCTTCCCAACCCCAAATCTTAGTGTCAAATTCCAACTATTCCATGAATTAATAGTCCACCTTTACCTGAATTCATCAATATGAATCCAAATTTACATGTCACTCTTTTTTATTCTAATGATGATGTGCCAAATGATTTACAAAACACATGAAATACTTCCAATCTACCTCCTTACATTTTAGAAAAGTTTATTCCTTCCTTGTTACCTCCTGATTGTACCATTCCTCTCATCAATGGCATCACCAATTTCACTCCTCCATGTAATGCACATGAAGCATCTTATACATAAGATGATTTCACTTATAATTAATATGGAGTGGCCTATTTATTTTAATACCCTTTATCCATGTCACCTCATAAATTTATTAATTTAGTCATATCACCTTCTAATGATCTTTTAGTGACACAAACATGTATTATATCTCCCACCTATGATGATAACTACATCATGTCCCAAATACAATCATGAGACTTGGATGTTTAATACTATCAACAAAATTTAGATAAATTACATGCTTTAAACCAATATATTTATACCATTTCCAAAGATATTGAGTTATAACTTGTAGGTCATGTACCTCCAGTTAATTCTCCACTTATTGAAACTCCTTAGATTGTTGAACAAATATTACCTCTCACAGATTTAAAAATTCTAGAACCTTATATACCTCCTATCTCATTAGTCACTCTACCAAATTTCCTCCCTACCAATGATTCTAAAGATACAACTATTATCAATTAAATTAAATCCAATCAACCTTCCTCCATAGTTATACCTACTCATGAAATCACCCTTGATAAAAAGGAAATAGATGTATGCCAAATAAATTCTAAATATGATCTCCATGGTAAAAAAATCATGAGACAACTCATACTGATCAAACTATAATAGTTTATAGACAACTCATACTGATCAAACATGATTACTTTAGTCTATTATTTGATAAATATCATGATAATTTTGATTGGTCATATGAGGACATGTTAGGTATTGACCCTAGTATTATTGTGCACAACATAATCACATACTTAGACACCAAACCCATTTGTCAAAAACAACATAAATTTCCACCCTATGCCATAAATAAATTATCAAAATATTACATGCCAAGTTTATTAAACCTATGGACTATTTTGAATGGGTGTCAAACATTGTTCCTATTTACAAAAAAGCCACCATATTTATTTGCATCTGTATCAACTTCCATAATCTCAACCTCGGTTATCCTAAAGATAATTTTCCATTACCTTAAATAGATTCCACTAATGGACACATAATTTTATCACTCATGGATGGTTTTTAGGATATAATCAAATTCACATATCCCTCAAAGACCAACATAAGACAAAATTTACTAAATAATGGGGCACCTATTTTTATGTTAAGATGTCCTTCAGCCTTAATTCTTAACCAACCTATCATTGGGCTATGTGACACATTTTTCATGATCTTATACATAATTTTATGGAAACCTATGTGGATGATCTCATTTACAAATCAAAAAGTTGCACAACCCATCTCTATGATTTAACTATCATATTTTATTGATTAATCAAGTATAAAGTTAGACTCAACCACTAAAAATGTGTCTTTGGTGTTACATCTGATAAAATATTAGGGTTCTTAGTCTCTCTTCATTATATTTATGTTAATCCCACTAAAATCAATGTTATAGTCAACATTCCCATTCCTCACTCCATTCCATACATTCATACTTACCTCAATAAACTTGGGGCAATTTGACGATTTATCCCCAAAATGGATTATCACAAATACTCTATTAATTCCATTTTAAAAAAAGGTAATTCTTTAGAATGGTCTAGTCCCTATTAGAAGGCATTTGACAACATGAAATAATCATTTCTCCATCTACCTACCCTTAGACCACCTTCCAATGATCTTCCCTTGATTTTGTACACTTATTATACTCTTGTATTCGTTAGGGTGATGCTTGCACAACAAGATGATACCATAAGAGAATATGTTATTTATTATATTAGTCAAGACCTCATTGATTATGAAAATATTATACTAAATTAGAACGTGATTACCTTATTATTTATTTTACTACTAAAAAGCTTCATCACTACATGTTATATCAAACAACTTATGTCATTGTCCATTCTGACCCAATTCACCACTTTTTATCTAAAGAATTATTACCTAGAGATATAATTGGAAAGTTGATGGTTATATTAATATAATTTGACCTTCACATCATAATCCAAAAATCTTTCAAAAGGAAATTCATTGCTAACCGACTTATAACAACCCTCATACCCACTACAAATCACCTTCAAGATAGTCTCCTCGATTATAACATTATCTATATTGAAGGTTTTAATAAAGATATCTCTCTTAAATATTATTTTCATAATTTCATTAGTGATTTAGAGGCAAGTAATCAATAATATATCTTTATCATTATTTATACTACTAAAACTAAATTAGTTATCAAAGAGCTTCCTGAAGTGACTATCAATTTGCATGAAGACACCTAGACCCTACACTTTAATGGTGCCAAATGCCTCCACAAATATGGGGCATGTTTAATTCTAACTAATCCTCATGGTAAAATAATCCTTTTTGCATTATAGATAAATTTTGATGTCACTAATAACATGGCATAATATGAATCATTAATCTTAGGCATGAAAGCAATACTTGACTTAGATATTCCATATCTACACAATTAGGGTGACTCTCAACTTATCTGCTACCAATTTAATGGTGAAAACCAATGTAAAAGTGAAAATATTATCACTTATCATCAAATGGATACCATCCTCTCCAAATAATTTTCCTCTTTTACCATTGATCCCATTCGAAGAGATCATAACTCTAGCATTGACTCGTTTGCTTCTTTGGAATCCTTATTTCATTTGCATCAAGTAATTAGTGATTCCTAATTTATTATTCAAATAATAAAGTCCCTATATTCTATCCAATAATAAGATTCACTCATATATAAAATTTTAGGTTGTCACTATTAGACAGATCCCATGGTATAAAAACATCATCCAATTCTTTGAACATCAAACTCATCCTTTAAACACAAATTTTGGTAAAAAGACTAGAATTCAAAAACAAGCTTTTAAATATGTTTTTTGATATAATACACTTTATTATCATAACATATAAGGTAACCTACTCCAATATGTAGTTAAATAAGAGGTCCTTCCTCTCTTTGAATAAGCACATGATGGAATTTATGATGGTCACTATAGCGTACATGCTATAACACACAAATGCCTATGTATGAGATACTTCTAGCATACTCTATAAAAAGATGCTATCCATTTTGATAAAAAGTGTAGTCCTTACCAACTCCATAAATATCTAATCCATTCAACATTAGTTAAGATGCAAACTAAGGAATCTCTTTGGCCATTTTTCATGTGGTGATTAGATCGAAGTGGAAAATTACCTTGGTCACAAGATGGTCATGTTTTTATCATCACTACTACTAAATATTTTACCAAATGGGTAGAAGTCATGCATCTTGTCAATGTCACAAGAACCACTATTTATAAATTTATCCTTAACTAAATAATTTATCAATTTGGAGTTATCCATACTATCATTTATGATAATGGTGGTAATTTTAAGAACAAAGATGTGAAGCAATTATGTGCAAAATTTAAAATATCACACATTACCATCCATAATGTAATGACTAAGTTAAGGCCAATAATAAAATTATCAATAAAATCCTCTAAAAAACTATCCAAAAATCTTGCATTGATTGGTATCTTCATTTATATCCTACACTTTGGGCCTATCATACTAGCATCTGTACTACCACTGGGGCAACACCATTCTCACTAGTCTATGGTTTTGAGTCTATTTTACCATTAGAAGTTGAGATTACCTCCTTTTGTATATATATTCATTGTATCAGTATTGATTAATAACTATGTGAAGCTTACCTTCATGATCTCTATCTTCTCCATAACATCATCTATATGCTCTTCAACATAACCACCATTACAAGGCTTGTATCACTAAGAAACATAATAAAAAGGTTAATGTTTACATTTTCGATGTTGGTGATTTGGTCCTTAAATTATACTATACCCATGATTAATAAGGAAAATATGCTAAAAAATTTTAGGGACCTTAATTAGTGAAAGGCATTCTTGGTCTTAGCACCTATCACTTCCAAATTAATGAAGGCCATGTTTTTAAAGAACCCACTAATGCATAATTCTTGAAATAAATATTTTTCTTAGATATATCCTTTCTTATCATCTTTATATATGTTATCCCAATAACTTGTAGGATTTATTTATTGATCTCACCATCTACAATAGTCTCTTTTTATATGAACCTTATTTCTTTCGCTTGATCCTTTGGTTTCTTTCTCTCATGATTTGCATTGTAATATTGTAGATAAGACCCCATTTTCCTTGTGAATTCCTTTATTTTTCATATATTTACTTTTCATATCATTTTTGTTATTTTCCAATGCATTTTACACCCTCTTGGGTTTCTATTTTGTGATTTTTAGTGTAAGATGATTTATAGGACTAGGCCCTCCTCATAAATACCATTTCTACCATTTTATTTTCACATACTTTATTCACCCTATTAGGTTTTTATCTTGTGATTTACAGTGTAAGACCATGGATAGGACCAAAAACTCATCAAAAATACCATTTTTCCTTTTATTTAACCTTCTTATGTTTCTCTTTTATTAGTTACAGTGTAAGACCATGGATAGGACCAGGCTCTCCTCATAAAATTGTCATTTTATTTTAAAATACCTTTATTCAACCAAGTGTTCCTTTTCTCGAATGTTCATAAATGGTTACAAGTTTATGATACCATATTCATAACTTTTGATTTTGTTTATTTTTTAGATAAACTTTGCTCAATAAACTATGTTAGCATGTTTCCTTACACTTACATACATTCTTATGATAAGGAATCACACTTGTCATTGTATCCCTTTTCACTTTTGTCACATTTTTTATAATTTAAAGTAATTAAAATTGCTTCATGTTAATTTCCCTTGATTTCCTTTCTTTCATTCTAATTTAAATAAAACAAGGTATAAGTCAAGATATAACTTTTATTTCATATTAATTAACAAAATTTTTAGACATAATGCTCTCTAATTTCTCTTTATTAGTAACCAAGTCCTAAGTTTTCAAATGATAGTCATATTTATCACCCATGTTTGGTTCTCTGAACCGGTATGGAGGAGGAATAATATAATCCATCAAAATTTAAAATCCAAATCATTTAAAACAAACGGAAATAATCAAAAGGTAACATGTAAATTTAATAGTCAACATCACACCAAAAGATGTGATTTATCACACATATCCTATCTCGAATCAAATCTTAAACTCTATAGTTGGTCTCATGATAGAGATAAGGTCCATGGGGATGTGGTAGGATAGTATATTAAAAAATAAAAATTAAATAAAAACTATATTGATACCTACTTTTTCATGTAAGTACCCAATATTCATAGTAGATCTATGGATCTATAAGGGGTCATGAGGAACAAGAAACATGTTGTGGAAAGGTATGTCCATTTTATTTTTCATGCATATAGCCTTCATGGGATGATATTCACACTTTATTTGATAACCTAAATATTTATGTGGTTAGGAAAAGTTATTCAGAGTGTTTATCTCATTTTTTAAAATTCTCTAGTTAAATAAGAAGTAAGAAATTAGTAATAAGGGTGTGGTATAAGAACCTATTTGTTTATGCTCATGTAATCTAGATGATTGTGAAGATTTCCTCTTTATCTTGGGAATAATGACCTATAGATAAGAAATAACTCATACAAATGGGTTGTTGTATGGATAGCAAGGTGGATTTCCTAGTGTAAGCTAGATCCAAGAAGCTTGAGCTTATTAGGAGGATATCAATCCACTCTCTTAAAATAGATAAGTTGAAATAAATAAAGATGAATTACTTGAATCAAATGATATAAAATATTGAAAGGAAATGTAAGAATAAATAGATTCTTGATAAAATGAAATAGACTAATTATAGAAATAAGCAGGTCAATACTAATGTTAAATGAGTCAGGTTAGGTTCAAACAATAGGTGAGGTCTCTCTGAACAAGCAAGGACACAAAAAGTGGAATTTGGTTGAGGGTAAGTAGGTGAAAATGAATTTCTATTATTTTCTACCATAGTAACTATCAATAATTAGGATGATCTTCAGTGGTTGGGTGACCGTCGATGGTTGAAGGTGACCGTCAGTGATCAAGGTGACCATTGATAGTTGTTGTGGGTTATGAGGGTGTTTAAAAAAGAGTCTAGTTTAGGTTGAAAAATGGGTTAGTAAGTGGCTCTAATCCTATTTAAATTAAAGAGGTTTGAAGATATAATGCATAGGGGTCTGGGTTAAAAACCAAATAAACAAAACTTGAAATCTAGGAATATACTTAATTGGTTGTTTGGTAGTTGGTAGCTGATCCTAGAGTAATTTTGTTAGAGTAATGGTACTTTGATTTAAGAATAATTTTGGTAGAAGATTGGGCCTCTATCATGGATTTTGACTTGCTAAAGAAAATATCTGAAAATAAGTTTGATAGCTCTTGATGATTGTTGGTTGCCTAATTGCTTGATTACTAAAAATGGATAAATGAATGGATTGATTGATCCTTTTTTTCACCTCCTACTCCTCTCTTTCATAGGCAAAAATATATGGAGGTATAAGGTTTCATAAGAGGTTTGGTTGGTTGTTTTAATGCATTAGTTTACCATCCATGTTAAATTTTGATGTGTTAGCTTACATCGATGGTCAAAGTAACCATCGACAGTCAAGGGTTGAAGGTTAAGTGTGGTAAAAGGGGTGGTTAGTGAGTTGGGTTTATCTAGTTAGCTAAACTAACTAAGGTTCATGGTTATAGGTTGGGTAATGGTCTAATCAGGGGTGTTTTGACATTTAGAACCATCATGTATGATTTTTTAATGTCTACATTATGCCCCTTTTTGTTATGTAGTTTATGTTAACAAGCTATAAAACAAAAAAAAATTATAGGTTGAAGGTTTGGTTGCCCCAAGTATGGGAAGAGGTGTTCCCCCTTAAACCAAGAGTCATGAGGTAAAATAAAATTAGGTGTAGGTTTGATAAGTGGTTATGGTGAGTCACAAGGTTGGTGAAAAAAGGGTTGGGCATTTAGAACAAACAAAATTTCATAAAATATGACTAAGTGTGATAGATGAGATCACTCATATAATATGTTGACATAGTTGGTAAAAATAAGGTTAGTTCTAGAAGGATTGATGATAAGGTAATTGGGACATAATGTTAGGCATAGTTGATCTAGGTACTCCTATCAAGTCTCTTAGACAAGGTTAGTGTTTTCATAGGTATTCAAGGTATGAATTACTCTCAATAAAACACAAATGGTCTAGTATGCACTAGGTGGTGAAAATTCAAATATTCAACATGGCAAGGTTGGTTGGTACGATCAAAAGGACCAAGGTAAGGTCATCACAAAATATGTGATAGTTTGGTCCCAAAATGGCCAACATCAAGGTGAAGGTGGTTGGTTTGCTAGGTAGAGAAGGTAGTCTCCAAAAGGTGGTACTAAGGTGTTGGTGTTAAAAGTTTTAAAAAGAGGAAATCTTAACCATCGATGGTCTGGGGTCTCCAAACTGATCATCAATAGTCAGGGTGAATCCTTAAAATCATAGAGGATAAAAAGTAAAAAGGGGAAGTCACCTTCACTTGTTTGAGTTTGAATCTTAACTCTTATGCACTTGTCAACTTTGGAATTTTGCATAACGTTGTTGACAAGGTGGTTTCTAATTAGTTGAGGAGAAAATTGGTGTTGAGTTGATTACTAAGGTGGACCAAGGATGTAGGGTGGATAGGGGTGTGGGCAAGCAGTGGGATCTAGGATAACTCCTCAGTGGCAGTCAAAGAATGAGGTAAGGGTTACATTAAATTGATAGATTAGTTATATTTTTGTCATTTTTGGTTAAATTTTATTGATTTGTTATTGGTTTGGGTGGGTTTTAGATTTTCCCTAGGTTTTAGGTTTTGTATTATGATTATTAAAAATTTCAAGTGCAAAATGAAATTAGGAGGGTAGATAGGTTGGAGGTTAGGTAGAAGATAAAATTATCTTAATTAGTTGTTAAAAGGGGGTGGTTTGGTAGGTTTTTAGGTAGATAAGGTTAGGGGTTTTACCACTAATGGTCACACATAGTGATTATTAGCAGTCATACCTAATTTTTAGTAGTAATAGTTTATCATTGATGATCGAAGACTATTGGCCAAAGGGCCAACTAACTATCAATAGTCATAGTAACCTTCAATGTTTGACCAAATGGTTGAGGGGCTTTGATCAAATACTAAGGCAAAATTTTGATGTGGAATGTGTTTTAGCATTTAGAATGCTAAGGGAAGTTTTGGTAAGAGATAGGTGTAAAAAATAGGGTTGATGTAGTTTAAGTTGGGTAAAATAGGTGTTCTTAGGTAGCATGAATGAGGTAAAAAAGGGTGAAATTCATGGGCAAAGTACTTAATAGAAAACTAAGTGTGTTTTCTAATTTAGACTTTATAGGCATGGCATTAGATCCAAATACAAGATTAGGTTCCTCAAATCTTTATAGAGATCCATTGAGGGATGACATATGAGGATTGGGTAGACATGAAGGAGGTCAACCTCAGTGTGATGATGCACTTCCAACATGTGATGTGAGATGTAGTGATGATCATGGTTCTCATTGAGAGATGAGATGTAGCCACAAACACTTTTCTACTACTCACTAATGAGATGATGATCTTACTAGAGGATGTATATAGGATCACATGACTACCCATTTAGGGGGAGCCAATATATCACATTGAGAGATATGAGAGAGACAAGAACATGAAGGTCCTATATGGTGAGGATCAATCCTTTTCTAGGTGACATGCTAGAGGATTTAGCTATAAGCCATTGTATTAGAGGGATAGAGATGATTAGAGGTTGATGATGATGATGATGATGATGGCAATCTCATGTTTTGCATTACTAGATTTAAGAAGTGGGATATTTCATATCTATTGATAGGTGTTTTTATGGAGATGTTACTGGGTCTTATAGTGTTTGGTTGGGTGCCTATTTTGTTGGTAAAAATATATAATGAGTTATAGGGGTTCAGGTCCCACTAAAGATATGGTATCAACATGGGGTTTATGTTACATTATTAGGCCTATGATAATATTTGGGTGTTGAGGCTAATGGGGCTACCATGGGAGGGATATGCCCAGATGGAATTTAAGGTGGGTTTCATGTAGTGGAGGATAAATTATGCAATTAAAGGATTTGTAGGAGGTGCTTGAGATATCAATTAGTTTAGAGGGTCACTAGAGGCCCTAGTGGTTAGAGACGTGGTTTAGAAGTTATATGTTAGCTTTTTGAGGTGGGCCCACTATACTTGGTATATTTTGTTGATGCATAGCTATAGGTGGATTTTTAGGAGGAGAAAGGGTGAGACTAAACTCATCCCTTTTGACATGGTTCACAAGTAGTTCAACCTAGTAAAGTGGATTTTGGGTCTGTTCTTAAGGTATAGGTGGGAAGATGCTAAGTTTTTTCTTCCAAAGCCCCAGCTAGTGGAGACAATGCTTGATCATAAAGATATATTCATTAAAGCAAAGATTTATAACACCAATTTTGTTGATGTTTATATGGCATGGTATCAAGCCCTTTATACAGTGGTATATTTTGGATGGGATGATGGGGGTAGGTAGCCCATGGATTTGGATCCAATTAGTGAGGGTCCATAGGTACAAGTATAAGGAGGTGGCCTTGATGGACATGTAGGAGTGGCACTAGCCTCTACATAGGCATATATTATAGCTTTATAGGGGTAGGTGTCCACATTATAGGGCTAGGTTGTGACATTATAAGGTTAGGTGATGGCTTTGATAGGTAAGAAGGACTAGGATAGGACTACACTAGCCTTAGTGACCCATGAGAGGTACTCCTTGAGACAAACTACAGGAGGAGTTATATTAGTAGTAGGACCACTAGGTAGTATCCCTATGGCATGGTACTTTGACATAGTTGAGGAGTTACGTTATTATGAGGCCATAGTTTTGACATATTATTCATTGGATCCTTGATAGGGTGAGTATAGATCCAACTTGGTAGGTGGTGCCATTGTGACGAATCTAGGTTAATGGGCTAATTCTATGGGTGTATAGGCAAGCACCTCAGAGGGGTAAGCATAAGTTAGTAGTAGTGCCCTAGGGGCATAAGATATGGTATGATATGCATATGATTTTGATACTAGCCTATGAGCTGATGTAGCGAGATGTATATGTTTTGAGAGAGAGAGAGAGAGAGAGAGAGAGAGAGAGAGAGAGAGAGAGAGAGAGAGAGAGAGAGAGAGAGAGAGAGAGAGAGAGAGAGAGAGAGATATGCACATTTTTGTATGTGCTATTTTATATTGATGAGACATGATGTATATGATGTGATGATGATATATAGATGTTATTTTATGGTTCATGGTTTTGATGCTTATAGTTTATTATGATTATGCTTATGAGATGTAGACTCACTAGTTTAGGCATGTGATGATTATGGATGATGTTTATGATGAGTTATGGTTATACATGATTATGATGATGTGATGATTTATTTTATATATGATTATGATCATGGATATGTGATGCTTTGTTTTATATATGGTTTTGATTTTTGGTTTTGTTTATGATTATGATGTTTAAATTATGGTTATTTTTCTATACATGGTTGTGATGTTTTGATTTATGGGTATGGTAATGATGTAATGTTTATGGTTTATAGTTATTTTGTTGATAATAACACATAAAGTGAGTTATAAAACATAACTATATGTGGGAAAACTGATGAAAATAATGATACCTATGTCTTAAATGAATATGTAAACCAATTATGATAGGATAAAGAAGAAGCATGATGCTTATTCATTTGTAAAGATGAAAAAAAATCAAAGTTACATTTGCTTAAGGAAAATAAGCCTTTTGAATGCTTTGTATTATTATGTGTTGGCTGATAAAAAGGTGTCTTGATCACATCATGTCAAGTAAGCTCATGAATCCCTTGATTTGTAGATGGTATAAAGGGGAGATGGATGATAGGTGGTGTGAAGGGTAGTATAACCTTATGAGGGTTCATTTTCCCCTTCTATAGGTGACTAAAGAACCATATTAGGCAGCCAATGTCTTAATGCAAGGTGTAGACTGATCAATGTGGGAAGTCCACTGATGCTATATAAATGAAATTTGATTACAGATTTCATGGGATAGCTTGTTTTGATTTTGATATAGGGTCTTTTTATTACTTTATTTTTATATGTTTATGAAGATAATTGATTTGGGAAACTTCAAATGATTGCTTTGATAAATTTGACTTAGCCATCCTTCAAGGGAGTCGTCTAAGTTTGGATTTGTTTATTTTGGTAGTTATCCTTCAAGGAGTAGTCTACATGCTAGAGATATTTGACCCAAGTGATATTTTAGTATCCCAAATTATTTTAATGCTAGGTTAGACATGGAAAATTCTATAAAGGTTTGAATTTTTACATTTATGAGGGCAAAACCTAGAGCACAAGAATATTAATGATAGGTAAAAAGGGGGGTTTGAAAAATAATGACCATGTGATTCCATTTGATTAAGGATGAAAAGTATCCATGAGAACCATGATGTGGGTAGAGCCATGGTATCCATATTTAGGATTAGGCTATAACTATGATGGTTAATCACATGGTTCTATATTATAATCAATTGTCCTTAAAGTGATAGGATGAAGGTGTGGGGAAGGTGAAAATCTCATAAATCAATGGATGATCTTAAGTTAGACAAAAGGTGAGTTTGGTCCCTATTTAACAAAAAAGGATGTAGATGTGAAGCATTGGGTGTAAAGGGTAGTGTAACCTTATGAAGGTTGGTTTTCTCCTTATATAGGTGACTTAAGAACCATAATATGCAAGCCATATCTTAATGAAAGGTGTAGATTGATTGATATAGGAATTCCATTGATGCTATATATATGAAATTTGATTACAACTTTCTTAGGATAACTTGTTCTAATTTTGATATAGGGTCTTTTTATTTCTTTATTTTGATAGGTTTATGAAGCTAAATGATGTGGGAATATTTGAATCATTTATTTGGTAAATTTGACTTAGCCATCCTTCAATGGAGTAGTCTAAGTTTGGATTTGTTCATTTTGGTAGCTATCCTTCAAGGAATAGTCTACATGCTAGAGATATTTGACCCAAGTGATATTTTAGTATCCCAAATTATTTTTGTGCTAGGTTAGACATGGAAAAGTCTATAAAGGTTTGATGGTTTACATTTATGAGGGTAAAACCTTAAGCATAAGAAGGTTAATGATAGGTAAAAAATGGGGTTTGAGAAATATTGACCATGGGATTCCATCCGATTAAGGATGAAAAGTATCCATGAGAACCATGCCATGGGTAGAGCCATGGTACCCATATTTAGGATTAGGCTATAACTGTGAAGATTAACCACATGGTTCTATGTTGTAATCAATTATCCTCAAAGGGATAGGATGAAGGTGTGGGGAAGGTGAAAATATCATAAATCAATGGATGAGCTTAAGTTAGACAAAAGGTATGTTTGATCCCTATTTAACAAAAAAAAGGACATAGATGCAAATCATTAAGAGGCTCAATTTCTGGTTTGCCTTCAAGAGAGGACAAATGATAAGATCTTAATCTATAATTATAGATTATGATGTAGGGTCCAAGCCAATTGAAAACACACTTGCCTCACTTGCCTTTCTCCATAGTGGTCACATGTTGATTTTCCTTTAGGATGAGGTTTTTGATGTTGAATTTTTGCTCTTTCATGTACTTGTTATAGGTGCACTTGATTCACTCTTGATAGACATAAAGATGGTTAAGCATAGCTAGGCAATGCTCGTCAAGTAACTCAAGTCATGCTAGACACTCTTGATGATAGTCAATCTAAAAAATGATGTCTTGTAAAGATATGCAAAGAGAAGGAATTTGGACCTCGAGAGGAAAAATTGCATCTACTCCAAAGACTAGAGAGAAAGGGGTAGCACCCATAGAGGTTCAAATGCTAGTATTATAGGCCCATACATCAAAGGGCATGCACAAATGCCAATCTTAACCATTTTAGTTAACATTATGTTGAGGGTTTTGTTAGAGGCTTCCACCTATCCATTTTCTTATAGATGGTAAGGTGAACAAAAGCTTAACTTAATATCCAAATACATCACAAAGACCTTGGACCTTTTTATTTTTTAAATATTTTCCATTATTTATGATGATATTATGGGGAACATAAAAATGATAGATGATTAATGATTTCAATAATATTATCAGCTTTGGTTGAGATGAGAGGAAGATCCTCCACCCACTTGGTGAAATACTTAGTGGTGGTGACGATGGAGTGGTGCCACTATGAAGAATGAGGATTGATTTCCCTAATGAGATCTAGTCCCCATTGTGATAAGGGACAAAATTCCTTGGATACTTGAAGTTCATGGGCCAATGTGTGATTCAAATTAGTGTGCTATTGTCATTTAGCACACTTATTTACATAATTGCAATAGTCTTGGTTGAGGGTGGGCCAATCGTAGCTAAGGCAAAGGATACGTTTAGTGATATCTAGGCCACTAAAGTGTCCCTCATATATCCTATCATGCATTTCCTTGATAGAATGGGAAGCTTTATGGTTGAATAAGTAATGGAGAAGGAGGTCATCGAAACCACATTTGTAAAGGATTCCCCCTAGTATGGTTTAATGAGAGGTTCTCTGGACAAAGGCTCTTTAGATATTCCTAAAGTGGTTGGGAGGAATGATGTTGAGGTTGAGGTAGTCAAAGGTCTATTGGTACCAAATTTTTTATGGAGATTCCTCCACACTACAAATGGTAGGGATGCTAGATTAGATGTAAGAGGGTGTGATGAAGTAATGAATGGTGATAAATAGCTTAGAATTATAAGGTTGAGATGGGATTTTGGAAGTAAGGGAAGCCATTATATCTATGAACTTCTTGGTGGATCATGAAATAGATTAGATAAGGTAATGATAAAATGATGTTAAGAGTACATCTACTAGATATTTATGTTATTTCAAGACATCATTCTTACATTGGTAGGATCCATTGACCTAGTTGACCATAATCTAGGAATCACCAATGACACTGATTATCTTAACTCCCAAGGCTAAAGTGGTTTGGAGACCTATTACTATGGATTCATACATATCCATATTATTGGTACACTCAAAATCAAGTTTGAAAGAAGGAGGAAGAGGTTCACCATCTAGGGGAATGAGAATAACTCTGACACCCCCACCATACTGGCACTTTGATCCATCAAAGAAAATGGTCATTTGGTATGTGTCATCCTCTTGAAAAAGAGTCATGATGGACTCATTAAAGAATGTAAGGTAGTTAGTTATCTAAAAAAGGAGCTTTAGCCAATTGGTCAATAATGACTTGCCCTTTAATCAACTTTTGTTGAAGTAACTCAAGGTCAAACTTAGCTAGGAACATGAGCCACTTAGCCATACATTGGTTTTGGTATGGTTTAGAGTGCATGTACTTGAGTGGGTTGATGTGGGTGATGATAATTTTTTTTTGATTAAAGAGGTAATAAAAAATTTTGGTAGCCACAAATACTAAGGTGAGGAAAATCTTCTCAGTATGGGTCAACTGAGTCTCATACTCTATAAGTGTTTGACTTATATAGTAGACAAATTGCTCTTTGTTTTGTTCATCATGGTGAATGAACATTGCCCCTAAATAATGGTTAGTGGTAGAGATATAAAGGTAGAAGGGTTGGTCCTCTTTAGGAGGGGTAAGAATGGGTTAAAATAGGAGGTACTCTCTGTGTGAATCAAAGGCTTTTTGAAATTATTTAGTCCACTTAAAAGATGTATCTTTCTTAAAAAGGTAGTGAAAGGGTTGACATCTATTTGATAACTGAGAGATAAAGTGATGGATGGCTTGGATATTTCCCTATAGGCTTTGAAGTTTCTTAATATGTTTTGGAGGTGGCATTTTTAGGCTCACTCTAAATTTTTTAAGGTCTACTTTGATTCCTCAAAGAGAGACAATAAATCCAAGAGTCTTTCCAAATATGACCTTGAAAACACATTTCTTGGGGTTGAGTCAGACATGGAAATGGATTAGGCACTCAAAAATAATGTTGAGAACTTCTAGATTATCCTTATAATATTTTGATTTCTTAAAGAGATCATCTACATAGTCCTCTATAATTTTATGGATGAGATCATGGAATATGTAGGTCATCACATGTTGGTAGGTTTATCTAGCATTCTTCAGACCAAATGATGTGACCCTATAGTAGAAGATCCCCCATGGGGTGATGAAAGAAGTATTATGTTGATCTTAGGGATAATCAAGATCTGATTATATCCCAAGAAACCATCCATGAGGGAGAACATCTTATGACTAGATATAAGATCAATAAGTTGGTTGATGCTAGGCAAAGAGAAGTCATCCTTTGGACAAGCAAGATTGAGCTCATAAAATTCAATATAGAGGTAAAGTCCCCCAATGGGATTGGTAATGGGAATGATATTAGAAACCCATTGGAGATATTTAGTGGCTTGGATGAAGTCAACAGACAAGAGGCACTAAATCTCTTCTTTGACTAGAAGGGTGATATGAAGGTACATCTTACAAATCTTTTGCTTAACTAGCTTAGCATCAAGATGGATTATGATGATGTGGAGAGATATGGAAGGGTTGATCTTAGGCATATCTTGATAAGACCAAGAAAATGCTATGATTCGATCATGAAATAAGGGTAATCATGTTTCTCAAAGGAATCTAAGGATTGACCAATCTTTACAATGTGAGGGTTATCCTGAGTACTCAAATTAACATCAATAGTGGATTCATTCAAATGGTTTGGTTCTTAGGAGGAAGGTATTTTGGATAGAATAATCCCATGTACTGAGATAGGTTTGAATGAAATCATTGTCTTGATCTTGGATGGTGTGGATGGTATGAGAATCATTTTCTACAATTTTAGGATGAATCAAAGGAAAGGTTTTATTTTGGCTATCCTTTTGATAGGTTAGGGGGCCTTAAATAATGGTATTGACTAAAAATATGTTAGTAGGAATGATTTATAAATCCTTTAACTTCAAAATATGTGGGGTCAGTGAGGATGGAATGTCCTCATCAATGGTGGTGATGGGTTTGGGTAAATTGGTGGGTTCTTCTGGTGGTATTAACCCAAGGCCAAATAGTTCATGAAGTTTCTAGGTTTTAATCAAAGTTAGCTCATGGGGTCCATGTTCATAATGGCTAAGGATGATTCCCTTCTAGGCACACCTATGAAGATATAATCTAGCAAATTCTAGTTTGTCCAAATAGGATAAATCAAAAGTAAATAGCCAGATAGAAGTGGTAGAGGAAGTGAGAAGTGGATGATCAAGTCCCCCATAAATGAAGTTAGTTTGGTGGTTGGGAAGCCTAAAAATAATGATGGTTCTGATATTGGGATCATAACTAGGATCATGGTCAAGGTTTCCATACTTTTGGAGAGTAGGGAAGGCATCTAAGGCCAAAATATGATACTCTCCCAATGAGAGACATTGAAATGTAGGTTCTAAGGGGTTGTTTGTGGGGATTTGAGAATAAGGGATAGATGAGATAGTTAAAGCTTCATCGATGGTAGGGGTGGAGTTGTTTTGGGTTGGTGGTGAGGTGGATTAATGATGAAGAAGAGAACCATTGGGTTGATATGTTATGTTAAAAGATGAGAAAGGGATAAGGTCAGAATGTATGTTGATGACCTGACCCTCATGTTCAAACTTGACGCATCAATGTAAGGTAGATGGGACATAACTCATGGTACAGATCTAGGGGCATCCAAGTAAGATGTTGTATTATAAATTGACTTATATGATGTAGAAGAGCTTTGGAAGTGTGTGAGGTCCCAAGTGGATATGGAGGACAATTGTCCCCAAGGTTTTGGCCATAGTATCATTAAAGGAATGAAGGATCTCTAAGGTTTCTAACATATACTCTTTGGAATCTAGAGTTGGTCATAAGCATGGGAAGAGATAATGTTAATACTAGATCCCCCATCAATCATCACCCTTTTAATGTGGGTTTGATTGATGTATGTAGTGATGAAAAGGGGAGGATCAGGATCTTTAGGATGAATAGAAGGTATTTCAAAATCCTTGAATGTGACAAGGGTAGAATGTCAAAGGGTTCAAATAAAGGTTGCAAGAAGTTGAGTTTATTCAAGTTAGACCTCTAGGGCCTCTATCAATGCTTGGTAGTGATGGGGTGAGGTGTTGATTAGTTCATATAGGCTCATCTTCAATGGTGTTTGGTGAATTTGTTTCATAACTACTCACTAGATAGATTTAGAAGAGTTGGAGGGAAAGGTGTCAAAATGGATACTTTGAGTTTTGGTGAAGGTGAAGATGAAGGTGAAGGTTCTTGAGTCTAGTTGGAAGGTTGAGGGGTGGAAATATATGTCCATGAAATGGACACTTTGGCCTTTCCCCTATCCTTTTATTAGGCTCAAAATTGGGTAACTATATGCATAGTATAGATGAGGGGAGGTGTTGAGATAGAAGGCTACTTCAGTTGCTCCTCACACATGGATGAGAGTGGGGGAGTGGGTAAGTTTTCAATAGTTTTGTTTGGTGGTTGGGTTGATAATGGGCTCAAGAGAGGTTCATCTAATAATAAATCATCCTCATCCCATAAGTTATGAGAAAGTGCTTGGAGAGATTTTTAGTTCTTTGTGTCATGTCTAAGTGTCCTATGGTATGATCAGATTAAACTTTCATTGAACCAAGATGGTTTAGTACTTTATGGGTCAAAGGATTTGATAGATAGTAGGCTTAAGGAATAGGTTTGTAACAACCTTTATAAAATGGTCAAATAAGATTCAAGAAAAGGTGTCAACAGTGATGAGATTTTGGTTTTTGGGGTGGGAGCCTTCTTAAAAGTAGGCTTCACTATGAGAGTTGTAGGTGGTAGAATGGTTTTGGTAGGTGGGTTTTATAGGGATTGTTTGATGTTAGTTTTTTTTGAGGTGGAAGGTTTAGAGGTTAAATATTTGTAGGTTGATGATTGAGATGATGAAGGTTTGGTGATAGGTGGGTAAGTAGAGGTAGATAGTCTAGATAAAAATGATGGGGAGGTTGATGATTTAGAGGGGTTAGGTAAAGGTAAAATAAAAGGAGGAAGTTTTATTTGTGTATTTTTTGGAGGATTTTCCTTCTTAGTATAATTATGAGCTCCTAGGATGGAAGAAGGATGAGGTCCCAAGATATAAGATAAGAGGGAAGGGGGTGGTATGGTTCTCATTCTAGGTGGGAGTTTGGGTGGTTCTATCTCCTTGGTTGGTTTGGTTGAGGTTTTATTTAGTGGACTAGATGGGGTTAAATCCAACTTCAAAAATGGGTACATAAGGATTGGAGTAGGAAGTACTCCTAGGTTTTTTGATAGGTTTGTTTAAAGAGGTGTAAAGTGATTTGATAGTTTTGGATGGAGGTGGTTTGGATGGTTCTCCCATGGTTTTTGAGGGAGAGGTGTTTGATGAAAGGTTTGAGGTGATGATAGGTTTAATGGTGGATGAAAGTGAGGTTGAAGGTTCATTCTTTTTTTGATAAGGAAGCCCAAGATGGTGCCAAAATGTGGATCAATTTAAATCGGGTTGAGAAGATAATTTTAGGCTTTGGATTAGTCTAGAGAAGGGTTTGTACGCTGGTTTGGTTCTTTAGGCATCAAATTCAAAGATTAGGACCATAGGTTGAGGTAAGCGAATGGTTTCTTCACCCTTGTATTTGATGAAAGGTTCCAAGATTTGGGAAGATGTTTCCTCCATGAAAGGCATAGATAAGGTAATATTTATTTATGGAATGGTTTCCAAAGAGAGAGAGAGGGTTATTCTATGATGGGGGAAGGTGTGATGGAAATGGCTGCCTCCCTTGGTATTTCTATCCAAGGAGAGGTTGGGAAGTTGGTTATCTCAAGTGAAGGAAAGGGGGTGGTTGATTCCTTTTTTTGGGTATCTAAAGGAATGGAGGGTGACTCCACCACTTCAAAAAGTGGAGTAGAGGAAGAGGTAGTTGAGGTGATGGTTCCCTCAATGATAGGTTCATTGATAATTACATTGACCATATGGACCTCACAAATATGAGGTTATTTTGTTTTATTGTCATAATGGTTGGTAGAAGGGACATGATTGGGAAAGGTTTTCCAAAAGATGTCAAGTGACTAATTCAGGTGTGTATTATGATTGTCTAATGCAAGTTCTCCTTTATTAATCAAGTTTTGGACAATGGTATTGAATTTTTACACCTAATAATGTCATGTCCAATGGCACATTGGAAGGCACATAAATCATTCTCAGTGTATCAACTGATCACTAGAAAGAAGCATCAAATTGTTAGGGAGGTTTGATGGGGGAAAGCTATATGATGTTGTATTTAAGAAACCTATCCAAAACTGAATCATATGAATCCCCTAGTGGAATGTATTGTTTTGGGGTAGCCTAGTTTTGATTTCAGGTTTATTGATTGGAGGGGTTGGAGGAGTTGGTTTAGTTGGGTTGGTTGACAACCAAAGGTGAAGAAGTTTTAAGACAATCATGTTTATGGTTATATTTAGTTTTATGTTAGGGTAGTTATATTGGTTGGTGGTTTTGTTTGGGGAAGCGTTGTTGGATTTGAAGCTATATTTTTATTTTCTAGTTTCAATTTCCCCTCATCAATGGATCTTATTTCTAATCTATATGCCATGGTGAAAGCGTCATCAAAGGTTATAAAAGTTTGAACCTATAGAGTGGGGTAAATATGTTTGGCACAAGCCTAAGAGAAAATTTCAATCAACTTGGGTTGGGGTAAAGAGAAAGAGAGATATATGATAAGACCCCTCCATTGAGCTACAAAATTGGCAATTAATTCATCATCAAATTACCTAATGGAGTAGAGGTTGGTGATGGAGACATTATTAGGTATATTGATCAAAAGTGGTCCAAAAAGGTTTGGGAATATTAGGAAAAGGAAAAGATGGAGTGCTTAGTGAGATAACTATACCAATCTAACTCTAGTCTAGATAAAGACATATGAAAGGTGTGAAGGAGAAGAACATCATCATAGGTAGTCAAATAACAATAATTTTGAAACACTTTTAATTTTTGTTAGGGGTATTTCTTGCTTTGGAATTTAGAAAATTTGGGTAATTCCCATTGAGGAGGATAAGGTAGGATTGGGACAGATGGGTGAATAGGTTAGTTATAAATTCGGTCATAATATAAGAGGTTATGAGCCCCACAGATAGATGACTCTAGGTTGATCATTTTATCCATCAACATTTTGACCAAATCTATTTGGGGATGGGGAGATCCATAATTATATGGTAAGTTTTGTTGGGTTTGGGTGGATGCAATATATGAATAATTGGTATAAGGTTTAGAAGATGTCACATGTTGATATGTGGTTATTGAGGGTTGGGATGATGCCATATAAGGGTTAATGGACACAAGAGGTTGGGTAGAAGATGGAGCTATATAACCTTGTGGATTAGGAATATAGCATGGGTAAGATGTCATATGTATTTTTTGAGGGGTTGATGTGGGTTGTTTTGGATGCATGATTGGATTGGTAGATTAGGGAAATGATATAGATTAGGTTGGAGGTATGGATGGATTAGTTGGTTGGGGGTGAGTGGTAACTATGGAACTAATAGGTGAAAGGGTAGAAGGTATAGAAAGAACCACATTTTGAAGTGGCATGGAGATTGGTTGGTTGGTAGTGATGAGGGGGATAGTGGAAATGTGGGTAGAAGATATACCCATGATGGATGGATTATGGGTAACAAGAGATGAGGTTGCCCTTATGGTGGAGGTGTAGGGGGTGTTTGGTTATTAGTTGGGTTGTTTTATTGAGTTTGGGTGGAAGTAGTAGATGGATTATTGGTGGAAGAAGACATTTGAGTAATCATAGGTTGGGTAGAGGTAGTGGAAATCATAAGATGAGGAGGCATCCCATAAGGTGGATCATTAGGAGGAACAAAAGTAGGGGTGCAATGAGATAAGGTGTCAAGGTAATGTTAGAGGACTATGTGGTTGTTATCAAAGAATGTGGTGAAATTTACATCACCTTGGGAAACTATCTGAGGCATGGTAGGGGGTAGAATTATGGGGATAATCCTCAACATTTGAGGTATACTCCATGGAGGAAGAAGAAGAAGAAAGTGGCTCCTGGTTGGTTTGATTTCTCAACTGTTATCTAGTAAAAACCATATGAGAAATAAAGAGGAATAAAGGAAATATCACAAATCAAACACAAATAAAACAAAATAAAAATATCTCAAGGCAATAAAAACATACACTAGAGTGTGTTTAAAACCTTAGGGTACCTTTTATCTCATTTTTGGCTTATGCCTTAGTTGGAAAGTGTGAAGAAGAACTTTGGTTTGGAGAACAGGTACTAGAAAAGAAGTTTATGGTTGGTTTCATGAGTTTAAGGCTCTCAAAAGGATCTATGCTAGAAATCAATATATGGATTGGTATTGGGGCCTGCCCCTCACTTCACACACCACTAAGATAAGAGTGTCAGGTGCTTAGCCATTGTATATCAATTTCTAGAGTTTAAAATCAATCATAGAGTTGAGTTTCAGTTTTTCTTCTTGGTAATGACCTCCAAGTAAGATATCCAAAGGGTGAAGGTGATCCTCTAGGAGATGAAACCCTAGTTAGGCCTTATGTCAATTTTTTTGATATTTAATTGATTTAAGTGGTTTGGCATAGTGTGTGATAAAGAAGTGACGCTAAAACTTATTACTTTGCTTTTAATTTTAACTACGTGAGCTAAACATGCAAGTAATTAATGTATGTAAGGTTTATTTTATACCCAAAATAAATTTGTATTTATTAATATAAGCATAGAATAAAGAAGAAAAGGGAACCTAGATGTTACTAGGTCCCATCAGGCATGTCAGAATGTTTCTCTCAATTTTTATTAATTATCTAGTTAAAGAAGAAGTAAGAAACTAGTAATAAGGGTGTGGTATAAGAGCTTATTTTTTTGTGCATACATGATCCAAATGATCATGAAGAGATCCTCTTTGTCTTAGGAAGAATGACCTGTAAATAGGAAAACACTCATTCAAAGGGGTTGTTATATGGATAACAAGGTGGATTTCTTAGGGTAAGCTAGATCCAAAAAGCATGAGCTTACTAGGAGGATATCCATCCACTCTCTTAAAATAGTTAAGTTGAAATAAATAAAGATGAAGTACTTGCATCAAATGATAGAAAATATTGAAATAAAATTCAAGAAGAAATAAATTCTTGATCAAAGGAAATATACTAATTATAGTAATAAATAGGTCAATACTAATGCTAAATGAGTTAGGTTAGGTTCAAGTAATAGGTGAGGTCTCTATGAACAAGTAGGGAAATAGAAAGTGGAATTTGGCTAAGGGTAGGTAGGTGGAAATGACTTGTTATTTCTTATCATAGTGACCATTAATGGTTGGGGTGATTGTTAGCAGTTAAGGTGGCCATTAGTGGTTGGATGATCATCAGTGTTTATGGTGACTATCGGTGGTTGGGTGATTGTCAGCAATTAAAGGTGACCATTAGTGGTTGCTATGGGTTTTGAGGGTGTTCAAAAAAGAGTCTAGTTTAGGTTTCAAAAGGGTTTAGTAATTAGTTGAGATCCTAGTTAAGGTTAGCGGGTTTGAAGATATAATGCAAAGGGGTTAGGGTCAGAAACCAATTGAAAACTAGGAATATAATTAACTAGTTATTTGGTAGTTGGTAGAAAATCTTGGAGTAATTTTGGTAGAGTAATGTTACTTTATCTGAAGAATAATTTTGATACATGTTCGGGTCTCTATCATGGCTATTGACTTGGTGAAGGGAAGACATGTAAAGAAGTTTAATAACTCCTAATGATTATTGGTTGTTTGATTACTTGATTTCTAAAAATGGATAGATGAATGGATTAATTGATACCTTTTTTCACCCCTACTCCTTTATTTTATAGTCAAAAAGAGATGGAGGTATAATGTTTCATAGGAGTTTTGGTTGGTTGTTGTGATGCATTATCTTTCCATCCATATTAAATTTTGACATGTTAGTTTGCACAAAACTCAAGTTATTTTTATTCAAATGGGGGAGAGAACTAACCGTCAATGGTTAAGGTGATCATCAGCAGTCAAAGTGACCATCAACAATTAAGGGTTAAATATTTAAGTGGGGTAAAAGGGGTGGTTAGTGAGTTTGGTTTAGCTAGTTATCTAAACTAACTTAGGGTCATGGTTGGAGGTTGGGTAATGGTCTGATCAGGGGTGTTTTGACATCTAGAATCATCATGTATATTTTTATAGTGTCTATATAGATTCCTTAATGTCAAAATTCCTCTTATTTTGACTAACCTAATTGTAAGTGTCTTGAATTTGATAAATAGTTTCTCTACCTTATTTTTTACTCCATTTCCCTCACCACCCATTTCATTTCCCCCTTGATAGGCAAGTTTGATTATAAATTTGTTCCACACTTCTATATTTCCTCTTCTTAACATATTAAAAACATGATAGCACTACATTATTTTAGTTTTATCTATCCTTATAAAAAACACTATTCTTGAGTGACTTTGTATTATATTATTTATACCATTTCTTGAATTACCTTGGTTTATTTGAAAAATATTTTTCTATCACTCCCTTTTTTCAGCCAATTATGTCTATTTCTATATTTTTGTTGTAATTCCTTTTTTTAGACAACTACATATATTTATATTTTCATATACTTTTTCCATTTTTGAGTGAGGTTGGATTGCTAATTCTCACTCACTAGAGTTGTTTTCCCTTTTATGCACTTTTCTATCGATCATTGAGTGAGTATTGTTACTACTCACTCGCCAATGTTGTTTTACCATTTCTTGCCCATATTTGTTTAAGTAAGGATTATTACTAATTTCACATTGATGTTTTTTTACCATTTTTACATGTATCCTTAGTTTGACTTGGTTTGTTTGCCTTTATTAATTAAAGTTTACTTGTTTGAGTTTTTCAATCATTTATTAGCCTTGAATTTTTGGTTACCTAATTTACTCTAAATTTTAGCTTGGTCATTTGGTCCTAGCTTAGCATTTATCACCCTAACTTACACAATTTTGAAGTATGTCATGCCTACAAATTTAAGTTATCTTGGCTTTTCTACGCTTATTTTTTCTCTCTTTAGTTTTGTATCATTGGGTTTGTCTCAAGTTGTCTTTGTGCCCTCCATGAACAAAACTATAAACACAACAAATAACCATATAGTGATAAAATTAAGTCAAGTTACACATACATTACTTTTATTTTTTGATTTAAATAATTTACTTTCCTTTATTTTATGATTTAAAATACTACAATTTATTTAGATTCATCATTGTGTGTTGTTATATTCTTTTCTCTAAGCATCATGCCCTATTGCACTTGAGTGACACACTATGAGCTTAGAGTGGGGTATATGTATACACATAATATTTTCAAACTTTATAAATTAATGATGATTTATCTCTCGTATGAACCTATCAATTCTTATTCTCTTCGAGTGCAAGCCTTAAAGGGTACACAAAGAAAGGGATGGGCATATAATTGGTTCTTCGTAAGATTTTTATCCCCTATGACACCACTTTCAATTAACCCAAAATTCTCCTATACACTTCCTTAACATTTAACACATTCCTCACACACTTTTTCAAGTAACTCACCAACTTATTTATCTCCTACCTAATCCGAAAGCCCTTTTTTACATTTACCAAACAATGTCAGCATGGGCTGACCCTTTACATAAATTAATATTAGCACGTTATGGATCTAGGTCCACCTCAACCGACCTAGATTGGGACCTAAGTTACTTTAATCAATTTATGATACAAGGTATAATTGGATCAACATTATCAACTCAAATTTCAAAAATGTTTAGGTTAGATTTAGTTATATAAACACATCCATTTATGCCATTTCTTAGAGAGAGAGATAGATTTGATTATTCATTTGCGCTTCTTTACAATCCACTCTTCCACCATTCTACTTGAGGATTTATTACTTAGAGTTTATACTTGGAGAATAATCTTATCTTATATAAAAGTCTTAGATGATTTGGACTATCTTAGTGATCCATACAAACCACAACAACCTCTTTTGGAGAACCTTTGTCTATGGGAGAAATTAAGTCTTGATAGGTTCATCTTCAAGGTAAGTATCTCTAAATTTACTCCTCTATTTTAGTATATAGAAGTAGCATAAGTAATTTCTTTTGAATGTATTTCTCTCTCCATGCATTAGGGTTATATCTATACATACTTTAATCAAAATTATTATATGCATGTTTACATTCATATTTATTACCTCCATTTTTTTCCACAATATTTGGTGAGCACTATGTTATATTTTACTTTAATTTGCATTTACTTTTTGAATATATAAAACGTAGGACCTATCTAGGGTTATTGCATGGTATTGTTTAAATAGAGGCTTTATAACCCTCTCAAGTGACATTATTTTGGCAATATACCCCTCGATTAGGTCTAGAAGATCCACATTGGTCATGAACCTAGTTGTCTAAATGTACCAATAAGTGGAAGTGTAAGTATGGTTTATCTTCTCAAAGCCAGTATTGATTAGTAGATCAGTTGCATTTTTCCTTACATACATAAGTTGTTTACCTATTCTTTGGATTTTTTATAGGGTATATAGGTAGTTGAGGTTTATCCACTTATTTTATTTGTGGAAATTGAGTGGGAAGTGGAGGCATAAACACCTATTATTTTGGAAACCTTCTTTGTTGATTAAATTTTTGTTGGGGAACCCATTACTATTTTTCCCATAGTTGAGGATTAGGTTGGGGCATCCAATAATATGGGTGGGGTTGATTCATCTATGTAAATTTTGTCCACTCCTTTTTACCCCATTATGGATGTCCTCATGCCTATGGAGGTGATTTCATATCCCATAGCATCATCCATTGGTTAAAAGGAGCTCTAAGACCAAAATGGTTCTAGTTTTGATTATGGGAGAACTACTTTCCCTATCCTTGTATGTAGTTGAGCTCTTCTATTTTATAATTTTATTGTTTCAATTGATTTTTAAGGATAATTAGGACAACATAATTATTTGTATCATGATAATTTTCTCACATATACCACACATATTAGTCTTATCTAGAGGGCAATCTCAAAGAGCATGCTTAAACCTACACTCAGGGAAATACATGGATAGTGGTTCCATAATAGCATTAGATTTGGATTTTAGGCCATATAGTACATGTTTAATTGAAATAAAATATATTTAATAAGTTTGGATAATTATTACATGAGTTATCCTACATTAATACCACTCTTTCCTAATTTCAGCTTTATAACACTCCCTAAAGTTCTTGATTAATTCCTACACATCTTAGTTATGCTATTAAGATCAAGATTATTTATGTCTCCACTCCCAATAAGGTTTAAGGATTCCCTAGAATCATCATCATTACATTTTAATAAAATATTTTTATATACTTCCTCACTTAATTAATATCCATACTTCCTGTGAATGAATCAGAAATGGTCAAGATAATCTTTTAAGTTTTCATCCTCATTTTTTTATTCTAAAAAAATCTTCCTTTATGTCCCTTTCCCTATATTATTTTTGGTATTTATCTAATAATTGAGTTTTAATCTCATTCCATGATGCTATGGATTTTTTATACAAGCCCATAATCCATCCCATGGCTGATTCCTTGAGTGTATAAGGAAACATATTTAATTAAGACTATTAGTTATATAGTCATAAGTTTGACTTAGGACATTGAATTTAAAGAGGAATTGATCAAGATATTTAGTATGTTTCCACATAAAGGTGGGTAGGATAGATGTATAAATATTTTTCATGGTATTCCTATCATCATCCTCTAGTATAATGGGATAAGTAAAGGTCCTTATGGGTAGATTAACCCTATTTAATGAATTTATATCAGGATTCAATACATTCCCTATGTTTTATCCTATTTCTTCCCAACAATATTATAGAGAGTTTTCATAGGGGGTGGTGAGTTATCAAAGGTTTATGGAAGGATACCTGAGTGATAATCACTACCTTGATTCACAATGTTTTTTAGATTTAATTTAATTTGGAAAGAAATGCCTACCTCTAGAGAATGATCTAAAGGTTCAGGTGGGGCTAAGTCTCTATCCTTTCCAAGAATTAAAAAATGCATTTAATATCTTCTTATAATTTTTAGACTTAATCTATGTGATATTTTATTCAAGTACTTATGGTATCTTATTGAGAGTTCTTTGGAATGAATCTTCCTTGTGAGTCTTTTGGTCTGTTCATATTTTTGTTGAATTCAAGAATTTTTTTAATTTTGTAGATTATGATTTACACCTTACTAACACCTAAATTTTTCCCCAAAAATGAGACTAAAACTTATTGATGTCATTAATCTATTCATTTAATCAACTACTTGGTTGATGCCATTAAAATCAAGGGTGATGTAGAAAGTCTGTATGTGATGAGGTGTGTAGCTAGTTGCTAATAGTTTTGTTTTTAGGGGGTTTTACATGGATCAAATAAATATAAGGTTATACTCTACTCAAATGTAATTGAATTTATATACTTGCTTATAGGAACACACTTTGCATAATCATAATACCAAAAGTAACACTCTTCCTTTAAGGAAAATGTTGATAATCAAACACACTTGTTGATCAAAAGAAAACACACTTAAATCTGATTATAGAATTGAATTTAGGATTGCAGAATTAAATTTACTTGAAGATGGAATTGATTTTGAAAAGTAAAATGATAAAAATTATTTAATTAATAAAGTAAATGAACACATAACTCAAAAGATACCTGCAAGTTAAACACACAACACTTTGCAATCTAAATAAAATTAACATAATTTAAATAAAAAATGACATGAACATAAATAAATACCAACACGAATAGTGGATCTTTAGGTGACTGGGACCTTTCTCTCCCTTTGAAAGGATTTGAATCAACTTAGTATTTAAGTAATTTTCAAAGATTTATTAACTTATGAAAAGATTAAAAACCATAAATTTGTTTCTATTACAACACTTATTCCACTAAAATTCACTAATATCCAAATTATTATCTCCCTATAAACATCAAGAATACAAAATCTTATTCTCATAATCATTTCTAACTACTATCCCAAAATACTTAAACAAATTAATATCCCAACATGATCACAACTATGATCGAACTTATTCACATGATAGGAAAATGCATTACAACTCCCTGAGTTCTAAGGATAAACATTATAAAGGAAGGGAATCATAACTACATACATAGTTACAAGTTGGTTACATCATTTTTTCTTTTTTTTAGATCTAGTAAGCCAAAACTCCTTTACAAATACAATAGTGTTTTACATATATGTCTATAATAATAAATTCTATAAATCTAATGTTATAAAAAATAAGTGCATCCATCACCCATATAAATGACCCATGAATATATTTGGAATGTCTCAATGTCATCAAAGAAATTATTTGACAAGCTTTGAATGGTGGTTGAAATGACTTTGAAGATTTATTGATGTACTCTAGAAATTTATGGTATATTCATGAACCTTCATGAAGCACTTTAGACCTTTTTTGTCAAAATCTAGAGCTCACTATTAAAATATGGAACTTTATTGTCAAAATTTAGATCTTTACTATTAAACTCCAAAGCTCTATTATGAAGCTTTATCACACTCCATGCTTGCCTTTAAAGATCAATTTAATTTTCTAAAACTTTTATCATTCAATTATAGTATATTATCTATTCTATACATATAAAACAAGAGACCTCACCATGCCAAAATTTGGGACATAATGGTAAATGTGAGAAACATAGACTCACACATACTAACTAAGATATAAGTACCTATCTTCTACTTTAGACTAGCCATAAATCATAAACTTCATACAATGTCTAATCTAAGAAGGTAATTTAATAGGTGTAACAAGGTCAATATGTGGATATAATGAGTCATAAAATGGACTCATCAATACTACGAATTAAGTGACCATTATTGATGAACCAACCAAAAGAGGTAAAAATATATACCTAAGATAATTATGTGTGTCCATCAAAATATTTAATCACTTATAATAAAACCTTCATGGTATGCCAAAAATGAAAATTTAAAACAAAAAATATTTAAGTTTTTCTTAAATATTATTAATTATATCATGATTTTAAATTACAATAATAAAAAATAATTTCAAAAATACAAGTAAATTTTGTAAACATCCTAATTTTGCCAGCCCGGTGTCATTATTGCTCACTATCCTCTAATCCATTAATATCCACACTGATATCACTAGAAATTAATTTTTTACTCATTTTATAACTAATATTAGCATATATTAATCATAATCATGTCTTCACATTCTATCAAAACCTTAATCCGATTGACAACATCACTAGCCTAACTCATCACTATTTGACCATCACCCCCAATAAATTAATAATATTACACATGGACTTTGACCAATTACACCAAATGTAAATTGTGATTAATAAACTGAATAATTATATTATGTGTTTTATTAATGCTAATGAGATCTTTTTAAAATCTAAAATCCCAAAAATAAAAAATAAACAAAATCATTTTTCATCAAATCACCCTAAATTTCAAGTCAATCATAAATTCCAACACAATTAATCAAGTCCCCAAATCAAGAAAAAAATCCAATAAAACCATCCCTTATAAATTCAAATCCATACCATTCTCAACACCTCACATTTATGAGCTAACTCCCCTCATTCAATGAGGATTTTGATTCAATCCTAACTCTTTATTTTGGATTAGATCCCTCCTCCATTTTAAAAAAGCTTCATTAGCCTAAGGAAAGTATATAAATGGAGATAATAAGCCTTGAAATCATTACATCACTCCATCAACAAAACCACCAATCAACCAAGGGGACATTATGCCAAATTGCTTGCTTACATTTCATTAAGTAACCACATCCATTTTCAAAACAAATAAAATTCACATAATGGGGAGCTTGTTATGGTAATTGAAGTTGCATTTTACATCCTCATTAATTCAATTGGAGAAGTATCAATTTGTTAGAGTAAAAATTTCATGTTGTTTTGAATTTATATTTGCTTTTATCTTACTTTGTATGTGTACATTATTGGCATGCTTGGTGGGACCAACCCAAAATAGTTTTATTATTTTTGCTTACTAGGAGGTGTATTTATTAGTTTTTTAGTACTTTAGAGTCTAATTAGGATCAAATTTATTAATTTTTAGCTTAAATTCCTATTTTTTGTAGAGTATCATCTCCATTATGCGTAAAAAAACTTATGTCCCTAGGAATGTTGTATATGTAGGATAGATTAGCATTTACATTATGCCAAGTATGTCTATCTATTTTAGTATTTTTGTAAATGCAATAGAATTTTTGTTTTTTATAACAACATTAGTGCATGGTAATTTTTTGTTTACATTGGGTGGTTTTATCTATCATTTTTAGTGTTTACATCTAGATGTTGTAACATCTACATCATTCGCAATATTTACATCTTGATCAATAGCATATGCATATAAATTTTTAACATATATGTCTAATTATTTTACATATGCTTCTAACCATTTAGTGTTTGTGTTCCATCTATGTCATTTTGTTTTACTTTTTAATATCTTCATCTAAGTATTTAAGACATGCATATGTCTATGTTATTTTTTTATACTTTGACATATTCATAGATGTTATGGCATGTGTATCATTAATAGTGTGTGCATTATGTATTATAGCATCTCTATCTTTTGAATAGTTAACTTGCAAGTTTTAAACTTTTCAAAGACTCCAATCAGTTTAAATTACCAATGATCTTCTTTTAGCTTTATTGGTCAAAGATTTGTAATTAAAAAAATGTATTTAATCTTTTAATATTAATAAATCAATTTTTTTTGTATATGTATGTATGTATGTATGTGTATATACATATATGTATAGCTACTATACATGTGTACATACATATATACATACATACATACATATGTACGTACGTACATATGTATATCTCTATGTGTGTGTGTGTGTGTTTTGAGGGAAAATCATACACAATCCTAATTTGGACACAATTAAAAGTAATACCAAAAAATACATGCATGCACTTATACATACATGTATATGTTAGGATTACCCTTTATTTAGGATAATTTATTTTATTCTAAGTTCTTTTTTCATGTGTGAGGAAATTTTATTTATGTAAATTATTAATTCACATAAATCTAGATTCCATGAGGTATCATTCACCGCTTTATGCTCCTTTAATATTTGGAAGTTAATTTCATTAGAAACTCCTTCCCCCACATTGAACACACCTCCTTTCAATTTTTAAGGGACTAGGACACAAGTGGCACACACTTAGGAGGTTTTTAAGGTAATAATGGGATTCTTTGTAACTTTCATTCTCCTCCTCTAGTTTTATAAAAGAGACCTTCCTATCCTCTTTTACTCACTAATCATATAGCTCTCTCTATTCTTATATTATGCTCTTGATTCAATCTTTTACTTTTGGAGATTTTGGTAGCAAGCCTTCTAATAAAATTGCATAGGTTTTTAGCTAATACATTCATTTTTACACTTTAAAATTCTTGTCTCATTTATATTTTGCACTTTGAGAGGTAACTTAGTCTTGTGATTTCTTTATTTTTCACACTTTCTTGCTATGTCATTGATCATTATTCTTGGGATACATCCTTTGTGGTATTAGAGCTAAGTTCATCCTATTGACATTTTTGGAAAGTGTACAAATTTTTAGAGAGATTTTACATTTTTTTTTCAAGGGCTCCACCCTTACTATTCATTTAAATCCATCTCTCTCTTTTATTTGAAATTAATTGTCTCTAACTTATTGTTATAGGTTTTTTGAAAGGCGTAGTTTCCTTCTTTCACTTGGTTGAGAGGCACTCCAAGTAGAGCTTTGTGTTACATGCACACTAAGAAATGTGTGTGTGTGTGTGTGTGTGTGTACACACACACACACACAAGCTCTCTGGTTTTTTTAATCATATTTTTTATTAGTCTTGTAAAACTAATAATTTTTTTACATCTCTTTTTTTATTACAGGTATTAATCTCTATTTTTAAAATATTTTTGATTTATTGCAGCCATTTTTTTTCTCAGTAAATTCAATTACCATAATAACATTTATGCATGCTTACTTTAACATATATTTTTTTCTCAATCATTAATTTTTTACTAATTTCTAAGAGAATCATGGTCAATTTTTTTTTTTGTTGAGTTGTATGCAGAAAGGGTCATCGCCCCTTCAAATAATCTTTTTTTCTTGCAAGCCTCTCCCAAGCCATCAACCCTACACTCTTCCTCATCCCAGGCCATCACCCCTGCATTTTACCAATACCAAGCTTTTTTCATTATTCTATCTACAATATTTTTTAAGTTATTTATGTGTGGCATTAAAATTTGCATTGTAGAGCCTTGTTAGGTGCTTTATTTCATGTTGTTTTATTTTAAAAAACTAAAACAATAATACATTTTATTTCAAAATTTCACTAATGCTTGTATCATTGACCTGTGTATTATATTTTTATTTTTTGGTGATTTTTACCTTTCATGCACCCTCCTCTTCTGGTTTCTCCTCCATATCCCTCCTCTTAAGGTACATTGATATTAAATTTTTAGCCTCGTGGTGTCCCCTATAGTAGCACTAGTTATATCAATCTATAATCATTTACTTCATTTATCCTGCTAAATTTTATCATCAAATCTTTGATTTTTTCTTTAGCTACATGGTATATTCTATTACAAATGATTTAAGTCAAATACATTTAAATCCATATGATTTTGAGTTTAATATAATTTTTTAGGTCATTTTTTGAGCATATAGTGATATTAACATATATATTGTTATATAATTAAACAAAAAAACTTGTATTTTTCTATGCTTATCATCTAAAGCTCCTCAAATCATGATAATTGGTTTTTTCTAATAATTTAAGCCTTTATTTTGTGTTATTAATCTTGTCTTCTCATTCAAGGCACTTTATTTATTTTTTGTTCTAATTATCAAAATTTGCAATTTCAAAACAAATAAAAAGGGATTCATATTATTTTATGAGCATATTCCAAAATCTCATCAAATTAGCTTTATTTTTTTTTCAAATAAAATGTCCTTAAATAATTGTAAAATTTTTTGTTTCAACTTTAGTCACTCATGAAAAAAAAGATCTTAAAACCATTGATATTATCTTTTCCGTATCAACTTGGAAGATTTTATAACCATCTTGTTATTAAATTTTTACAATTCTTTCTATTTTTTTGGCTCCAATTTTTTCCTTGATATCTCTTTTGTATTTTAGCTAAGTCTTTTATTTGGCTTTCTTTCCTCTCTTCTACTCCTTTGTCTAAGTTATTTTTCTTTCGTATTCATTTTTTAGGGATTGCTTAATTTTTCAAGACACAATGACTCAATTATTTCCTGAATTTAAACTTACGTCTACCAATTATCACTTATGAAAATCACATATGCAATATATATTCACTTTTAAACACTTGGTGTGTGTAGTAGATGGTAAAAACCCCAAACCTGATACAAAGACTACTTTCACTAAAATTCAAGATAAATGGCAAGTAAAAAATTATGAGGCCTTAAGATTGATTGGCATGACCATGACCCATGAATTGCATGTGCATATTTATGGTAATCTTTTTACATCCACTACTTGGTCTAAACTTAAATATATTTATGAAATTGTGAATGAATCTCACCAAATTCAAAATCAAGATCAATTATTTGATTTAAAGTATAATGACTTCAAAACTATGAAGAATAAAATTTTGTACTATGAACTATTTTGTACCTTGTTACATCAAGAAGAATAAAATTTAATTCAATTTGGTATTATTAAGACTAATAAACATGTTTTTGTTTCTAAACACTAACATAAGAATAACAAAGAACATGTTAAGTTTAATAATACACATAATAAAAAAGATAAAAAAATCTAACTTCAAACCTAATAAAATGTTAGAGTGTAATTATTGTGACAAAAACACTCATGACGAAGATCACTACTTTAAAAAGAAATGTGATGTCAAAAGTGGAAAGCTTAAGGTCAAAGACAATGCTATAACTAGTAACACTAAGACTCAATCTAAACAAAAGTTTAATACTAGAGTTACTTTTACTTGTGTTTTGTGTGCTTCTCTTGTTGAATATATTGTTGATTCTAGTGCTACTTAACATATGAAATCTAATGATAATTTATTTACTTTGTTAGAACCAGATCTTATTAACAATTATCTAAGTCTTATAAATCATGCTTCTTGCAATGTTAAAGCCATAAGAACTATTAAAATCCTTAATTGTGAATTAAATAATGTATTTATTTTTCTTGATTTAAAATTAAATTTTATTTATATTCCTTAATTATGTAAATAGGACTATAAAATAAAATTTTCTAATGACAATTGTTATGTTAAATCTACTAAGAAAGATTTTCAAGTAGTTGCTACTACTTTTTTAGACAATGATTCTTTGTTCAAATTTACAAGATTCTCTTCTTCCTTCTATTCTCATACTTCATGTGTTTCTAATGATGCTAACTTGTGACATGAAATGTCAACATTTAAAAATTATCAAATTATTTCACTTATGAATAAAATTAATATGGTTTATGGTTTTTCTAAAATTCCTCTCACTACTACTTGTAATGGTTGTATGGATGGTAAATTCATAGAGAATATTTTCCTAAGAATCACTCTTTGTGTGCTATTGTAAAGTTTCATTTAGTTCGTAGTGATCTCTTAGGCCCTATGTAAAAAAATTCTATTAACGGTTCTAATTATGTTTTAAATTTTGTTTATGATTATACTATGTGAGTTTGGATTTATTTCATGAAAAATAAATATCAAATTTTAGACACTTTTATTGAGTTTCATGTCTTTGTTGAAAAATAATCTCATTGTTCTTTACGCATATTACACACTGATAATGGTATTAAATATGTTAATAACAATTTTATTTTATATTGTAAGCAATATGGTATTAATCATGAGAAAACTATTTCCTACACAACTGAGCAAAATGGTGTTGTTGAACGTAAACATAGGATTATCACTAAAATGGTTAGGTGTATGTTGCATGCTAAAAATATGCATGATAAAATTTGGGTAAAAGCTATGTATTATGTTTTTTTATCTCATTAATAAGACTCCCACTATTTTTTTTTTTGAAATATTACACTTTAAAAATCTTGGAGTGGTAGAACACCTAATCTAAAGAATTTATGTGTTTTTGGTTGTGATGCATTTATTCATATTCCAATTAAAAAATGGAATAAGTTAGATTTTAAAGTAGACATGTTTATCTTTGTTGGTTATGATGAATAATATAAATCTTCTATTATTATTTTTATCGACTCCAACTAATTGTTTTTGAAATATTACACTTGAAGAAGCTGGGAGTGGTAGAAAACCTAATCTAAAGAATTTATGTGTTTTTTGTTGTGATACATTTATTCATATTCCAATTGAAAAATGGAAGAAGTTAGATTCTAAAGTAAACACTTTTATATTTTTTGGTTACGATGAATAATATAAACCCTATATGGTGTATGATACTCAAACTAATAAAATAAAAATTAAAAAAAATGTTAACATTGATGAAAATGGTGTACTTGATTTTGTTTCCAATTTAGATTCTCTTGATATAGTTTTTTCTTATTTTCCTTTTGAATTAAGTGATGATCATAATCATGTGCATAATTATGTTATTCCTCAAGTTCCTTATCCTTATTCTAGTATTGTTCCACCTAAATATATGCCTAAGTGGGTCAAGACTACTATAGAATATTTTAGAATTGACATAGATCTTAATGATACTCATAGAACTAGGCAACAATTTTATAGTTATGCCTTGATGTCTAAACTTATGTACAATGATGATACTCAAAATCTAAAACAAGCTCAATTTTACCCCCATTGGAAAAAATCAATACATGATGAATAAAATTATTTGTTTTATAATCACACTTGGGACTTAGTCCCTCTCCCTAAAGGGCATCATTTGGTAGGTCGTAAATGGTTGTTTAAAACTAAGTTCAATTCTGATAATCAAATTGAAAAATATAAGGCTATATTAGTTTTTATAGGTTTTTCAAAAATTTAAAGAATTTATCATAATGAAATTATTTCTCATGTTGATAATAATTAAAATTATTTTATCTTTAATTGCTCACATTCATTGGCTTGTTTATCAAATGGATGTTAAGAGTGCTTTCTAAAATGGTGACTTTCATGAAGAATTTTACATGTCTCAACCCCTTAGTTTTATTAAAAAAAGCAATGAAAATATTGTTTGAAAGTTAAACAAAATTATTTATGGTTTGAAATAATCTCTTAGAGAATGGTACTCTAAAATCTATCTTTTTTTATAGCTCAAGGCTTTACTTGTAGTTATAATGATCATAATATTTTTGTCAAAAATACTCCAAATAGCATAGTTATCATTGTTTTGTATGTTGATGACTTAATAATAACTAGTAGTAATAGTTCAATGGTTTCTTAAACTAAAACTATTTTGAAGAATACCTTTTAAATGATTGATTTGGGTCTCTTACATTATTTTTTAGGCATTAAAGTTTGGATAAAAAATATAGCATTTTTATTTCTCAATATAAATATGCATATGATTTTTTATTTAGGTTTAATATGTTAGATTGTAAACTTGATGAGACTCTTTGTGAACTTCGTGTTAAATTATGTAATGACATGGCAAATAAAATTGTTGATCCAACTCTATATAGATAATTAGTTGGTAGTTTGAATTATCTTATTCATACTCATCTTGATATTTATTTTTTTATTGGATTGGTTTCCTATTCCATGTTTAAATCTCAAGTTATTAATTTTCATTTTATTAAAAAAATTCTTCGTTATATTAAAGGTACTCTAAATTTTGGCATCGAGTATACCTCGAATACCAAGTTTTTTTTGGTAAGTTATTTAGATTCTGATTGGGCTAGTGATCTTAATGATCATAGATCCACAAGTGGTTATCATTTTTCTTTGGATTCCAACACCATTTCATGAAATAGTAAAAAATATACAACTATATATTTATCTTCCATATAAGCTGAGTATAAATCTTGTAATCCTACTACAAAGGAAATAATTTGGCTTAAAAGTCTTCTAGTAGATTTGGACCACCCACAACATTTAGATGCTCTAATTTGTGGTGATAATCAAAGTGAAATTACCTTAGCAAAGAATACAATTTTTCATGCAAAGTCTAAGCACATTGATATTAAACATCACTTTCAGTGTGAACTTCTTGAAAACAATCAAATTATTCTCTCTTTATGTCCTACTGAAGAACAAATGGGTGATATCTTCACTAAGACACTATGTAAAGAAAAGTTTATATTCATTTTTAAGAAGTTAAGATTGAAATAAGTTCTTATCAAGGGGGAGTGTTAGGATTACCCTTTATTTAGGATAATTTATTTTATCCTAAATTCTCTTTTCATGTATGAGAAGTTTTTGTTTATGTGAATTATTAATTCACATAAATCTAGATTCCATGAGGTGTCACTCACCTCTTTGTGATCCTTTAGGATTTGGGGGTTACTTACATGAATAACTCATTCCCCAACATTGCACACACATCCCTTAAATTTTTAAGAGATTAGGACACAATTATAACACACTTAAAAGAATTGTAAGGTAATAATGGGATTCTTTGTAACTCCTATTCTTTTCTTCTAGCTCTATAAAAGAGTCATTCCTCTCTTCGTTTCCTCACTAGAATCATATATCTCTCTCTCTTCTTCTATTATGATTTTAATTAAATCTTTTACTTGTTGAGATTTTGATAGTAAGCCTTTTAATAAGATCATGTGGATTTTTATTGGATACATTTCATTTCCTACTTTAAAATTTTTATCTCATTTATGGTTTGCACTATGAGAGGTAACCTAGTCTTGTGATTTATTTATTTTTTGCACTTTTTTCTATGTCATTGATGATTATTATTGGTATAAATCCTTTAATGTGTGTGTGTGTGTGTGTGTGTGTGTGTGTGTGTGTGTGTGTGTGTGTGTGTGTGTGTGTGTGTGTGTGTGTGTGTGTGTGTGTGTGTGTGTGTGTGTTTATTTTTTGTTTATGTTTGTATAATTTTTTATGTATCCAACTTACCATAACATGTGATTTTCCATTGCACCACAAGGAGACCTTAGGAATTAGAAAAAAATAGTTCATTATGTCTTCTAAGGAATAAATTGTGCATGATATTTCATCACACTACAAGTTTATCTTTGAAACTAGAAATATTATTCACCTTATTTATTTTTATTTTATAGGTTCTTTTAACTAATATTTTAACCCCTAATGTTAATAAAAAACATATGTTCTAGTGGGCTATATAAATTAAGGAGGAGTTTTTGTTATTGGCTAAGTGGTTGCATATTTTAATAGCACCATGAAGTGAGAAAGTTTCATACACCAATACCATAGTCCAATATAACAACCTTAACTATACTTGGGATTCATTATATTGTAAGGTATATAGAGGGCATCCCTATATATCCAATTAAATCTAGAATAAGATCCTTATATCCATAGGTAGATAGTGGTGTTCGAAACACAAAATTCCTCATGATCACCCACCACATAAATTTTGAGGTATTAGCATTGGTACACTATTTAGATTTAATCCCACTTGAATATCATAGGTTGTCTTTTTTCTTTGTCATTTTTTGATTTCCTTCATGGTAAACCAATATTTTACCTAAGAAAAAAAATTTAAGACCAAACCAAATCAAAATAAAACTAAAGTTTTCCAAATCAATATCAAAATTATACAAAATCAAACTCAATCAAAATGATGGTACCCATAATAAGGTACATGTCCAAATTAAATTTAGGTACTAGTAATGAGAACCCATTTAACAAAATCCATTCCATTTTGATCAAAAACACATTCACAATGATGATACCAATAGTATAGATAATCAAAGTAAATATAATGATGAAATTAATGAATTGTTTAATAACACTCAGGGTAGGGCCCAAATTGACCAAAATATTAATGAAAATAGAGATGTGTTTTATTATTTTTGGGAAACTAGGGTCTAGTTCCTAAACAATAAAGGGTCTGGAGTAAGGGGAAAAATATATATTTTTATCTAATAATTAACAAGAGGAAGAGAAATGAACTTATCTAAAAATAAACTAAAATAAATGATTTAGGAGCTAGAAATTGAGGTACAAGACTGGGACACTATCATGATTCTAGATCTGGCCTTCATTTTATGATTGGATAGGAGTACCAAAAATGGATAAGAGTGGTATTGGTTTTGTATTCTACCTCTATCACTATTGTATATGAGATCTAAGATTTATGGGTTTTGTCCATTACCTCAGTGTGAGTCTGTGTACAAAATTTTAAAGGATAAATGTCAATAGAGATCATTATAAGTCTATTTCAATATCTAAACCCTGTATCTATCTACACATGTAAATAAAAAATACATCAAAATCAAAATGGGGGAAAATTAGGTTAGGGGAAGAATGATCATATGATCTAGAACTCCTATAATCATGATCGCTACCTACAATAGCCCTCAAGATAGGGTCTTAGATCAAATGTAGTTCTCCCTTAAGGAACATGCATAATCAATGCACATGGTAGATGCAAGAATGACTTTCATCTAGACCCTTCCTTGATCAAACATGTAAGTCTATGTGTGATGCAGAATCCTGAGCTATATTATTGACTAATTTCTATTTTATTATGTGCCAAAGTAGTAAGTGATAGATATAAAATGCTTTATAAAGTTCTTTATATAAGAGACTCTTCATTTTGAATTTGGAAACTTTATTCACATTAGCCAACATCAAAAATATAAATAAAACTTAAGGGAGGGGATAAAAAGGGTTTAAGACCCATTAAGTAAGAAAAAATGACTATTGGACAACTACGTTGGAAAGGACAAAAGTGTTGAATGCTATAGTCCTATAGATTTCTATTATCTGAGACTCAAAAAAATAAGTTGTCTCTAACATAGACCAAGTCTAGGGGTTCCTATAGGTATAGGTCAGTTGATTTAGATAACAAAGAGGTGATAAAAATAGTAAACAATACTAAGACAAGTAAAACAAAGACATGGCTAATGTGAACAAGGATCATATTCTTCAGTCAGAGTCTCCTATGAAAAGACATGAAATGTGTGGTTGCTTGATCAATTTAGGGTGTATACATTTTCCCCCCTTTTATTATAGTGATATAATGAAATGAATTACTAGAGTAAAAGAAAGAAAATAAAATGCATACCCAATCCTCCCTTTGTGGACATAAGTGTGATGAAAAAGGGTCTAACTCACTTCCTAGCCAAGGAAATGGATGGAGAGCCAAATAATGCCTAGAGAAAGAAGAAAACCTAAAATTGGATACCCCCTGTATTGAATTTCAATATAGAAAAAATGTAATCATGGAGAAGGAGATAAATTCTTGCCCTTATGCTAAATTTGGATGGAAATGAGAAATGCTCGAAGGCCCAAAACCAAGGTTTATCCTCTATCCTACATAAACTCATGTAATCTAAAATGTGTGCATAGAATCTATATACAATGAAGAGAAAAGTCTTAATGGATCCTCTCTAAATATTTGAACTATAATTGAGAAGTGCTTGGAGGCCCAAAACCAATGTCTATCCTCTGTCTCACACAAACTCATGTAGTTTGGGTCTGGGTAATGTTATGGACCAACCACTGTAGATGATCATATGGTCCAACCTGGTGACAACTTGGATACATCTAGGTGTAATCTAAAACTCTGGTAAATGTTCAAGAAGATAATGGTATGTCTTGTCATTCCAATCTATATAATCTTGAATGATGAAGAACATGAACATCTATGTCAGGCCCCCAAATCTGGTATGTGAGTGATACATATGTATAGTCTAGTGATCTGTATAACCATATGTGATATGAGATATCATACCATATCCCATATGCAAAATTGGAGATTCAAACAATGTGCATTGCACTATGCCTATAACTTTTTATTTGGTCCTATAACTATGTCATGTTATATGAAGTTGCATGTATGAGACATGTAGTATGTGCATGCCCCCAAATTTGGTATCTAATTTGAATCTATATCAAAGTTACTATGAATCCAAATAATTTGAATCATTGTATATAAATAATATATGTATTTATAATCTAAAATCATTGTGGATCCATATGATCTAAACCATTGTATCTGAATAGTCTATGTATCTATAAACTAAAGGTATGTCCCTCTAAATGTCCTGAGTAATGTTGAATAACCCATGTAATCTGAATCACTATATATCTTGATCAATCTAAGATAAATATGATAATTTAAATACTAAAGGTATATGAACCATGGTGATCCACTTATGAGAGTGAATAGGCATGTTGGGTAGGTGTAGGAATATGAATAGCAAGAATTGTTGGGTGAATATTTTATCGACTAGCTAACTGGTGAGAAAAATAGTTCCTATCACCATAGCATAGGGAGATTGGTCATCCAAAGTTGTAGGCTTACCAAATCCAATGGGGAAAAATCTCTCCTCTCATCAAGGGGAGGTTCCCTATTAAATATGCAGTGCTATATACTATATAAATAAGCAAAAAATAACACATGGGGGAAGAATAAACCATCCATTCTCTTCTTTCAGAGATGATGCTCACAGACAAAGGAGAAAATTCTAGTGGAAACACTAAAGGCACTTCTCTTCTTTCATAAGTGTTCTTGCAAGAAACAATAGGAGTTTCTTTCATGTAGTAAAAGTAACTAGTGACAAAAGGGCGCAGTAACCAACAAGATGAAACAGAACACAAAGTTTCCACCTTAACTTCCCAAAGAGTATATCACAAAGGATAATGGGGGCACAAAGTCATCCTAGAATCCTTAACATAGAAATAAAAGGTAAAACACATGCTAAAAACAATTTTGAAATCACAAAGTCTTCTCACAGTTGGCTTTAGGACACCTCCCTTTTTACCTTCACTAATTTTGCTTGTCAAATTAAAAAAATAAGAATGCTTCTAGGAAATAGACATAAGAACAATTTCCTAAAGTATCACAAACCAAAACAGCACAAAGTCTACAAACAACTTGCTTTCTCATTCAGATAAAATGAAATGAAATTACAATCTGAGCTCAAAGTCTCAGTCTTCTTCTTTCAAATGGGCAGAGTTTCACTCCTGTAAAAATGAAAAGTCCCCTTTACAAATGAGAGATATTACAATCTTATAGAAACTACGCAAGGATTGGCACTTTTTTCCATGGGACAACCCATGCTATAGTCAACATCTTCAATGTGCCTTCAGTCTTGTCTAAAGAGACCATGCTAAGAATAGTACGCTACCATAAATATGGCATGTCCCTTCATCTAATATGTCTCTTCCTTGGTATGGACCATCTGGTCCTTTTCTTGATGTCTGCGTAGCTATCCAATTTGTCTTTACTTCATGGAAGAAAAATAGGCATGTCCTTGGTTTGGTGCACTCAGAAGTCTACTTGATCCACTATTTCACCTACTGGAAATAACTCTTTTGAAGATATTTCTGATCTTTTGCATTAATCTTCTCTCCCCTGTATCAATTTGAATCTTTGGGCTCTCTTTATAGTTAGTCACTTGGTTCTTCATTTAAGTTCTGTGCTCTATTTGAATTTCAATAAAATATTCCCTCACTTTAAATTTGACGTCCACGGGACCGTCAAAGGGTCGCCAGTTGCTTGAACCATGTTGAACCATGAACCCATTAAACCTGTGAAAGTTCATTGGTTCATTGGTTCATTTTGTCTCTTTTATTCTATCACTTCTTGGTTCAATCGCTTCTTCACTCCTTGGTTGAACCATCCATTGAACCACTTGTTTGCTGATTTTTCCTTGACTGAGGCTGCCTTTGAACCTTTTGAACTTATGAACCATTGAACTTTGAACTCTTTCAGTTCAATGTTCAGTGAGTTCATTGGTTTATTATGTGTCTCACTCAATCATTGCTTCCTTTATCTTTCTAAGCTCTGGTTGAACCTTTGAACTTGTGAACTCATTGAACCCTTTGGTTCAAGGTTCAATGATTCAATCGATTCATTCTTTTCATCCTTTGAAGCCCCTTTTGTCTAAGTCTATGAAGGTTCCTTTCTGCATCTTTATTCTGCCTTTGGGACGTCCCGAAGGGAAGGTGTCCCTTCGAGATTTTGAAATGGTCCTTTATCTATCGTCAAGTTCCCCCTGTAAGGGTACTTATCCTTTGGGATGTTCGGGTGGACATCAGGCTTCGACTTCCCCAATGGGCCCTCACTTCTTTGGTGGGCTTTTGGCTTTCAGGCTTTTTCTGTTAGGAAAAAAGCCTAAAAGAATTCCTTTGGACAAAATGTCCGAAGGAAAGTTTCTATTACTTAACCATTTGTTCTTTTCCATTTCTTTAGACTTTCTCTCTGATTGAATTCCTTCAAACAAAAAATCTAAAGGAATTTTGCCTTAAACATTTTTCTGAGAAAAATCTTCTCGAAAGAATTTTTTTGGTCTCTTTTACTTAGCCATTTTCCCAAGGGATTTCCAACTTTTGTCTGATTTTTCTCACTGCCCTCTGTAAGGGTACTTGTCCTTCAGGTTCTTGGAAGACCCCTTTGAACTTCCCGATTAAAAAAATGGCTAAGTGTTGAACCCGTTTCTTTCCTACAGAGTCCATAGAAACCAACCTTGAGAGTCCATAGATTTGAGCCTGCCTACAGAGTCTGTAGAAGCCAAGTTCATAGTTTTCTCTAAATTTGAAAGAGTCTATAGACATCTATTTGTGGAGTCCATATAAACCATCTATGAAGTTCATAGTTCCAAGCCTGTAGAGTCTGTAGATTCAAGCCTGTAGAGTCTAGAGATTCAAGCCTATAGAGTTCATAGATTTTTGAAAAAGATTTGAAAAATGAAGAATCTGAACACTCAGAATAATTTTTGAAAAGTGGAGAGAGGATTTTGGTCAGTGCAAGGCCAAAATAGTCCGTAGGTTGTCCCAAAAATGAGTGGCATTTTTTGGGGACAACAACTGGCTCCAGTTGGGGAACTACCTTCAGTTGGAAACTTGAAACACAACTAAGGGGAGTAGAAACTAGAATCTCCAGTGCCTTGAAGTGTGCCACTGGGCTATGGAGTGATGCTACCCAAGAAGAAAGGCTCCAAAAAATGAAAACAAAATAACAAAATAGAAACAAAATACTATATATATATATATATGTATAGGGGAACTCATCTGATACTTCAAGAGTTGAAGTGCTTCAGATGTTGCCCATTATGAGGTAGATAAAAGAGAGTGCCATATTGATACTTCAATAGGAAACTATTTTTACCATTGAGATAATAAATAGTAAAAGGGCCCCTCCATAGGGAATCAAATTTTCTATGTATCCCCTTTGGTTCTCTTCTCTTGTCCCACAGCAGGACTTGATCTCCAATCTGGGAATCACGATTCTTTGCTTTCTAGTCGAAGAGATTCTTCACCAAAATTTGATGGGTGGAAATTTCAATCCACCACTGCAATTCTCTACTCATTTAGATTAGCAAGGCACATGATCCTCTTCTCAAGTGAGCTCTCATATGTTTGATCCTCAATCGCCTTAGCTAATTTTAATGCTAGCGATTCCAAGGTGATTGGTATCTCAACATTGACACCATAAAGAAGTTGGAAGGGAGACATACCAATTTCCCTCTTGGGTGTAATTCTATCTACCCATAGAGCATCAACTAATGCCTTATGCCAAGTCCTTTGGTTGTTATCCACTAGCTTCTTGATGATAGTCACCAAGTTCTTATTGCTTGATTTAGCCTGTCCATTCCCTTGTGGAAAGTAATCAGAAGAGTGGGAGAGTGTGATTCCATAGTGAAAATAGAATTAAGTAATCTCCTGAGAAGTGAAATAGGTGGCATTTTCAATGACAATTTTTATTAGGACCCCAAACCTAGACATGATGTTTTATTTGAGTAAATTGCATACTACTTTTGAAGTAGCATGTTTGGTTGGAACTGCTTCTACCCATTTGGTGAAGTAGGCTGTTGTCATGAGGACATAGTTATGTCCAACACTTGATGATGGGTTTATAGCTCCAATAAAATCAATTCCCCATTGTTATAATGGCTCCTCTATTATCACCGGTTCGATGGGCAGGGCAGCTAGCTTGGGCCTTCTAATAAACTATTGGCACAGTTCACATCCCCTGACCCACTTGTTTGCATCTTGAAAGAGAGTTGGCCAATAGTACCTAGCTCATAGGATCTTATGGGCAGTCACAGGGGCAGAAAAATGTCCTCCATAGGTTGAATTGTGGAAGGACTTTAGAAGTCGGCTTTGTTTCTCCTTGTCCACACAGCAAAGGAACATTCCATCAAGGCTCCTCTTGTATAGGTGATTGTCCCAGAGGACAAAATTAGCAGCTTTCAACTTGATGGCTCTCCTTTATTTATAATATAGGTGAGTAGGACATTCACCATAAGTAGGGAAATGAGTAATACCTAAATACCACTCATTTGTGGTGGAGACAAAGAGGACTATTGGTGTGTCATCTACTTCTAGTTCTTCATGTTCTGTTCCACTTGGCTTGTTATCAACAATTAGTTGGCATAGCCCCTTTCCATGTACCAGCTTTGTTGGCTTGATGATTAGGTCAAAATCTTGGATCTTTGCAACCCAATTGCCTCTTTTCATCCCAAACTCTTGTTGAGTCAGTATAGATTTCACTGTGGTGTCAGGGACTAAGGTAGTAACTCAAGAAATGAGGATGTAGAAACAAAAAAAAATTATGGCCTTTACCATTACATAAGTGTGCTTTTCCATATTTGATTACTTTAGCTCATGAGATTTGAGAGGAAAACTCATGAAGGAAATGGGAGATTCCATACCTTCTGTTTCTATGCAAAATTGCTTTCTACATTCAAAGAAGAAATAAGAAACTAAAAGAAATGGTCAAGGATAGAAGATACCTGATAAAGTTGTGCGCACCAAAATCAGACATTGGAAGATTCTCCTCTTTGGCTGTGGAGGAATGACACCTGCGAAGAAAAGAGACTAAAACACAGAAAAATGTTAGTCAAAGATATGGTGGGCTGTCAGGTGAATGCCCGATCCCAGAAGTACAAAGACTTCCTAGAAGGATATCAACCCACTGATAAAAAAGTAGAATATTGGACTAAAGTAGATAAAATGAAAGATAAAATGATAGAAATAAAGGATAGAAAATAAAATGTGTACCTGATAATGAAGTAAAATGTTTTGTGCAGTCACCGATGTCGGTCTCTGTGGTGCCGGCATCGGTTAGGGAAAGTGCCGACGTCGGTTAAAGTGCCGGCGTCGGTCGGGGTAGTGACCGGCGTCGGTCGGGGCAAGTTCTGGACAGAGTCTGGACGAGTTACAGAAGGTCTGGTAGAGTTGAGATAGGGTCTGGTCAAGGTTTGGACAAGGTCTGAACAAGGTCTAATCAAGGTAATGTCGAGTTTGGACAGGGTCTGGGGGTTTTAGTTGAGTTTGGGCAGAGTTATGGATTCGAATAGTGGATAGGGATGTAAAGAAGGGACTAAGGGTTCAGGACTATGGTCTAAAGATCCAGGGTGATAGAAATAGAAACAACAAACAAATAATAACCAGAAAGAAATAAAATAAACAGAGTAAATACTTACCTGCTAGAAGACATGATAAAAGCCATGATTGAAGTTGTTGAAGCGTTGCCGTAAGCTGATCAAAGTGAATGCAGATTGGTTGAATGCTGGAGTTGATTGATCGCCAGAGTTTTGTGAATGTTCAGGTTTGGGAGTCGATTGATAACTGATAACGGATAACGACAAGGTGACCGACGTTGGTAGGATTGCCGACTTCGACCGATAGGTGATCGACGTCGGTGACATCGACCGGATAACGACCATCGTCGGCAGATGCATAATGGGGATAGAGTCTAGTTTTAGCTCTGTGCTCATTTTTACATGCTGCTAGGGTCAAGGCTAATGGAAAAAGTGATCGACAAGGGTTAAATAGGTGAAGAAGAATAAGACGGGGGATGACCAGGGGAGTCGACACGATTTCAGTGTCTACATTTGCCCCTTTTTGTCTTGTTGGTTGTTCTGGACGAACTGCAAGACAAAAATAGGAGTGATTACCCCAGGTGAGGGATAAGGTTGATTTCATCTTGTTGGTTGTTCGAATGAACTGCAAGACAAAAACAGGTAGTGGATTGCCCTGATTATGGATAAGGTATTCCCCCTCAAAGCAAGAGTCGAGGGAAGGGAACCAGGAATCGGGTGCTGATTTGACAAAGAGTGGATGGAAAAGGGGTGAGGGTGAACACTGCAAAAGTCATGATTGCGCGCATACCACTACATGAGATGGTCAAGTCAAAATTGTCATAGGTTAAGGGTCAAGTAGTGCTAAAATTGAAATAACTGGGCCCCAGCATTTAGTCATCTGTTGATCAGGTTATTCAATCTAAGCTGAAGCTCCAAATGGGTCATCATGTTCTAGGTATCCCAGGCTCGGGAAGTGCTCCTAGAAACATGAAAAAGTCACAAGTAGTGTGGATCAACTGGCTTGCGATCCTATACTTGTGAGGGTCCAAAAGGTCTGCACACAATTCTGCTAACCAGGCATGAGGAAGCATATATACAAAAACAACCAAGGCAACAGTGTCTTGGAAGTGGTCGAGGTTAGAGGAGATAGGCATGATCTCTAATGGTTTGTGGTCGATGGAAGAAATGGATGAAAGGATGTGGCTGAGCTAACCTCAGAAGACCCCATGTCAACTGAGTGCTGCCTACATAGCCCTGGTCATAGGGCCTCAGGCCAATGTAGTTCTCTCTAGAAGGGAAGGAGGGTCAAAGGGATGAAATTGGTCGTGGTTATGATGAAATGATGAGGGGAAGAGATGTTGCAGCCTTTTCTAAATGGTGTATTCTGCAACATTGGTCGAAAGGTCTTTCATCCCTAGCAATATTCCATATTCGTGATGGATGTATGCTAAAAATGAATTGAGGTCTATTTACGCTTCAGCAAGTATTGGTTTATGCTTAACATAAATTGTAGTAGGTCAATAGTTTCCATGTGTATTGGTGTCCATAGAAACTAGGGTGAATAGGTTATGGGGGTGGTCTAAAAAGAGAGTTGAGTTGATTGATAAGTGATGAAGGTGAATGTGACCAAAGTGCAGAAGAAGTAAAAAGCATATTGCTCTTTCATTGACAAGGACCAAAAAGATAGCATAGATAGGGGTTATGAGAACCAAGAGCCCCATTCATGCGTGACGTCGTTGACCATAGTTATGTTAGAGCGGTAATCGAATCACTTCGACATTAAAGTGAGCTCGAAGTCCCTTGAGCAGGTGATAGGAGGAGGAAAGAGGGTAACCCATTTTAAGAGCAGAGATAACTATGCCCCTTTTTATAGGAGACCCTGAGACAACTATAAGTCAAGTCCATGACTCTTTTTTTTTTTTTTTGCGCAGACTGATCAATGCGGGAAGCCTGCATAGAGATGTCATTTGCTTGGTGGTCAGTTGTGAAGTTGATCAATGCAAGAAGCTTCTGAAATAGTGATGTTTATTGCCAGTTTAGTCATAGCCATCCTTCAAGGGAGTGGTCTAGATTTTTGTTTAATATAAGGGCTTTTGAATAGCTGTCCTTCGAGGGAGCAGTCTATTAATTACAGCAATGATAGTACAGCTGTCCTTCGAGGGAGCAGTCTGCTTTTTGATTTTGATATTGATATAGTGACCATGGATATTGTGACATCTTGATTTATTTTGACAAAAATGTGAGTCGTGGACAAGATTATAGAAGGTCAAGGGCTCCCTTTTATGAGGACAAAGCATCCATACAGCATAAAAGGGTTATAGGAATTGTTAAGAGGAATAGGGTTGAAAGGAAGTAGGATTAAGAGGATGGGGATTGCTCAAGGGATGAGCTCAAGTTAAGTGTTAAGTGGATGAGTACTCAACTAGCAGTAGAATGGTCGCAGATGCAACGCATTAAGAGGCTCAGGTTCTGGGCGTCCATCAAGAGAAGACAGACGATAAGTCCCTGATCCATACTTGTGCGTGATAATAAAAGGTTCGAGCCAATTAGGAGCAAACTTGCCTCGTTTAATTCGCTCCATATTGGTCACGTGTTGATTCTCTTTGAGGACGAGGTCTCTGATGTTGAAATCTTGTTCTCGCAGATTTTTGTCATAAGTGCGCTTGATGCGATGTTGATAGACATGGAGATGATTAAGGGCAGCAAGACAGCGTTCGTCAAGTAGCTCAAGTTGAGCTAAGCGATCTTGATGAAAGTCATCGTTGGAAAGAATATCATGTAGAGAAATGCAGAGAGACGGGATCTATACTTCGAGAGGTAAGACAGCCTCTGTTCCGTACAGGAGAGAAAAAGGGGTAGCACCCGTAGAGGTTCGAATGCTAGTGCGGTAAGCCCACAAAGCAAAGGGAATGTGAATGTGCCAATCCCTGCCTGTGTCACTGACCACTTTCATGAGAATTTTGGTGAGAATCTTGTTGGAAGCCTCAGCCTGCCCATTTGCTTGTGGGTAGTAAGGCGAAGAAAAACTGAGTTTGATGCCGAATGAGTCGCATAGTGTTTGGACAGTTTTGTTTTTAAAGGACTTGCCGTTATCGGTGATGATTTTATGAGGGACACTGAAATGACAGATGATATGGGTGGTGATGAAGTCGACGATCTTATCGGCTTTTGTGGAGATGAGAGGAATGGCTTCCACCCACTTGGTGAAATATTCAGTGGCTGTGATGATGGATTGATGATGAAGAGATGAATGAGGGTTAATCTCACCGATGAGATCTAAACCCCACTGAGAAAAAGGCCAAAAATCCTAAGCGATTTGTAAGGCGTGACTAGGAAGATGAAGCAAGTTAGAGTGTTGCTGACACTTGATGCAACGCCGAACATAGTCGCTATAGTCTTGATGAAGGGTAGGCCAATAATAGCCCAAACGAAGGATGCGCTTAGCAACTGAATTCCCACTGAAATGTCTGCCACAAATCCCATCGTGGACTTGTTGAATGACTTGAGATGCTTCAGTGGAGGTGAGACAGTGAAGAAGGAGGCTGTCGAAGCCTCGCTTATAGAGAAGACCCCCTAGCATGGTATAGCAAGTGGTACGCTTGATAAAAGCTTGTTGTGCATTACTAGAGAGGTTGGGAGGAATGACAGAGAGAGATAAGAAGTCTACAAGTTGCTTATACCAAGCATCTTGTGGGCTAGGGTCTATAGTGTTGACATGATGAATGTGAGAAGAGATATATGAAGGCAACGGCACACGATGCACTGTGACAAAAAGTCTGGATGCAGATGAGGAAGATGGGATATGTGAAGTGAGAGAAGCCATGGTGTCAGCAAACTTATTCGTGGATTGAGGAACAGTCTGCAAGAGGTAATGATCGAAAGATGCAAGGAGAATGTCAGCACAATTTTTGTACCTTTGCAAAATTTCATTTTTACAGAGGTATGAACCATTGACCTGATTGACGATGAGCTGCGAGTCACCGAAGATGTTAATGGACTTGATGCTGAGAGAGAGGGCGATCTAAAGTCCCAAAATTAAGGCCTCATATTTGGCCATATTATTGGTACAATCAAAGTCGAGTTTAAAAGACAAAGGCATGGGCTCCCCTTCAAGTGGGATGAGAATGACTCCAGCACCCCCACCTAGTTGACATTTGGAACCGTCAAAGAACATAGTCATCTGATAGGTGGTGTCATCGGAGGAAAGCACAGCGATAGACTCATCAGGGAATTCACACTGTGAATGTTGATTGTCAAGAAGAGGGGCATCTGCTAGTTGATCAGCAATGGTTTGCCCCTTGATAGATTTCTATTGGATGAATTCGAGATCAAACTCAGCAAGCAGCATGAGCCACCGAGCCATACGTTGATTCTGATATGGCTTGGAGTGCATGTACTTGAGAGGGTCGGTGTGGGTGATGACAAAGGTTTTGTGACTAAGAAGATAGTGGCGAAGTTTAGTAGCAACAAAGACTAATGCCAAACAGAGTTTCTCGATATGGGTATATCGAGTTTCATAGTCGACCAGTGTTCGGCTGATATAATAGACTGCTTGCTCACGGTGATGCTCGTCTCAGTGCGCGATCATGGCACCTAACGAATGATGAGTGGCTGAGATATAAAGGTAAAAAGGTTGGTCATCTTTAGGTGGAATGAGAACTGGTGAAGAGACGAGATAGCATTTTAGGGCTTCAAAAGCCTCTTGACAGTCCTTATCCCATGTAAAAGAGACGTCCTTCTTAAGGAGATGATGAAAAGGTTGGCAACAGTCAGAAAGTTGTGAGATGAAACGATGAATGGATTGGAGCTTGCCTTGCAAACTACGAAGCTGCTTGAGATTGGTCAGGGGAGGCATTTCGAGGATAGCACGAATCTTGGCGGGATCTATCTCGATGCCACGGAAGGAAATGATGAAGCCGAGAAGCTTGCCAGAGAGGACCCCAAAGACACATTTCTTGGGGTTAAGACAAACATTGTACTGAAGAAGATGAGAAAAGATGATTTTGAGAATGGTTAGATGGTCACGACGAAGCTTGGACTTGCCAAGCAGGTCATCCACATAGTCCTCCATGATTTTGTGAAGGAGATCATGGAAAATGTAGGTCATGACATGCTGATAAGTGGCACCTGCATTTTTCAAGCCAAAAGGCATGACTTGATAGCAGAAAGTCCCCCATGGGGTAATGAAAGTAGTCTTGTGCTGATCTTCTAGAGCAATCAGGATTTGATTGTATCCTGAAAACCCATCCATAAGAGATAGCATCTCATGGCCGGCCATAAGATCAACAAGCTGGTCAATGTTAGGAAGAGGAAAGTCATCTTTAGGATAGGCTAAGTTAAGGTCACGATAGTCCGTGCAGATCCAAATCCCCCCAATTGCTTTGGTGACTGGGATGATGTTAGAGACCCACTGTGGATAATCGATGGGCTGGATGAAGGAGACAGAAAGGAGGCATTGAAGCTCTTCTTTGACAAGGAGGGCAACGCGAGGATGCATCTTTCGAAGCTTTTACCTGACAGGCTTAGCCTCTGGTTTGGTGATAATGTTATGGGTAACGATGGTGGGGTCGATGCCAGGCATATCACTGTAAGTCCAGGCAAAAGCCTTACTGTGGTCGGAAAGGAACTGGGTATAGTCAAGCTGCTCTTGAGCGTCTAAATATTGGCCAATCTTTAAGACATAAGGAACATCAGAAGAAGGAAGGTTGATGTCAATGGTTGATTCATTTAACATAACCTGGGTCTCAGAAGGGAGGGAGCACTGGATAAAAGAATCATCAGCGCCCATGTAAGAAAGAATGGCGTCATCATCAACGCAGTGAACAGTGTGAATGGTTGCCGACTCATCTTCGATCATGTTGGGAAAAATGAGAGGGAGAGAATTGGACACCCCATTGAGCTGATAAGTCAAGGGGTCCAGGCGGATGGTGTTTATGGAAAAAAAAAAAAAAACTAGGAGGAATGGAAACCACTGACTCCGTAGGTGAAGAGGGCAGAACAGGCGAGTGTGGAGGAGATTGGTCAATGATTGGTTCAGGACAAAGGTCTACAGGGTCTTGAGTGGGGTCGTGATATCCCAGACCATATCATTTCTTAGTGTCATCATTGTTGAGCGGTTGGATAGGCTGATGGGAGCCCTGCTCATAGCATCCGAAACCAAAACCCTTCCATGCACACCTATAAAGGTAAGTGTGTGCAAAAGTGGGGTTGCTAAGAAACAAAAAGTCTGATGTGAAAGGTTGAGGTGAAGAAAGAGGATTACTGTCAGTAGGAGCTAGATTAAGCCCCCCATAGACGAGGTTAGTGCGAAGGTGAGGGGGACCATAAGATATGATCATCCCTATTCGATGGTTGTAGTTGGGGCTGTGATGAAGGCATCCATACTCTTGTGGAGTTTGGAACATATCTAAAGTCAGCAAGCGATACTCTCCTAATGAAAGTCTTTGGAAGATGTCTTCCATGGGGTCTGTGGTCATCGCTTGAAGGGGAGGTGTAAGGGCGACCGCCTGTTGCGAACTGGTTGAAGTTTTCGCAGATGGAGGTAGTGCCGGGGTTAACGGCTTGATAGGGATGAGGATATTGTTTGGACGGTAGGTGGTGTTGCATGTTTTGAAGGGTGAAGGGTCAGCAGGAATGGTGTGGACTTGTCTGTCATGCTCAAATTTCACACAACGGTGCAGGGTGGAGGGGACACAGGCCATGGCACGGATCCAGGGTCGGCCCAGCAAGATGTTGTATTGAAACTCTCCTTTGATGATGTAGAAGAGCTCTGGGACTGTGCGTAGACCAACGTGAATATGAAGAATGACTGTGCCAATGGTCGTGGCAGTAGTGTCATTGAAAGAATGCAAGATCACGTTAGTTTTGGAGACGCAATTCTTGGGAAGAGCCAACTGATCAAAGGCATGAGTGGAGATGATGTTGATGCTAGCGCCCCCGTCAATCATAATGCGTTTAATGCGTGTCTGATCGATATAGGCAGTGATGAAGAGGGCAGCATCTTGATCTTCCATGTTGGGTGTAGGAATCTCAGAATCGCTGAATGTAATGGAGGCAACAGGGGCTAAGGAGTGGACAAGGGCAGCAAGTGGTTGGGGGTCCTCGGGTTAGACCTCCACTACCTGCAGGGCTTGGATGAGGGCCTGACGATGTTGGGGCAAGGTTTGGATGAGATCGTAGAGGGACATCTTCACAGGCATCTAGTGAAGCTATTTCAACATGGAGTCGTGGATTGGTCCAGAAGAAGAAGAAGAAGAGGAGGGTTGAGGTGTGCCAAGGATAGAAATCTTAGGCTTAGGCAGTTGAGGTGGATTGACAAAAGGGTAGGTCCAAGGAATGGCGGCTTTTTCTTTTACCTTGTCCTTTTGTGACCTAGTGGTGATGTGGATGGCATTGATTTCAAAGATGGGAGGTGAAGGTGATGAAGGAGTTGTAATCGGTTGATGAGATTTGGATGGGCTTGATGAGGTTGAAGGGTTATGAGAAGGAGTCAGGGGTCAGTCGAAAGTATCCTCAAAGAGAAGAGTGTCTTTCTCCAGATAACAACGAATGACAGCCTTGAGGGCACAGCAAGTCTCAGTGTCGTGTCCTGGTGTACGATGATATAAACAAATCTTCGTGTCGTCAAACCAGGAGGGTTTAGACCCGAGAGGTTGGAAAGGCTTGATGGGTGGAAGAGTTATGCTAGAAGTTTGTAAAAGTCGTTGCAAGATTAAAGAGTATGAACCCACTAAAGGATCTGTGCTCATCGATGTATGCGATGTCGGTGACTTTTGCTTGGGCGAAGTTGGAGGAGGTTTTTGTACCACCTTCTGGGTTGATGGTGCGATGACAGGCAGAGTCAGTACACTCTTTATGAGAGGTACCACCCTTTTGGGAGAGGGTAGGCTAGTGGTAGGTAAAGGAAGTAAAGGAGGCAACCGGTTTCGATTAGAGGTTGAAGTGGGAAGGATTTTGGTTAAGGTTGAAGGATGCGGGCCCAAAATGGAGGGCAATGGTGACGGAAGAGGAGGCGTTCGCCTCTGTGGTTTGGCAGTCTTTTGTGATTTAGATTGAAGACTACTATTGGTTGAAGTCTGGTTTAAGTCCACCTTCACTTGTGGATGAGTGAGGTTGGAGATGGGGCGAATGCCAAGCGACTTGATAGGTTTAGGCGGAGTAGATGAGGGTTTTGGTTTTGATGAGGTTGATGGAGATGTAGATGGTCTAGAGGCGGAAGTCTAATTTTTGTTGATAGTCTTAGGAGGTTCTGCCATGGGAGGATTAGCAGCATGAGATGAGAGGGCCTGAGCTTATTGAAGAGCTGTGAGACGGTCCCACAATCCCTGATGTTCCACTTACCTAGAAGGGAGAAGTTTGAGTCTCTCCACTAGTCAGGAAAATGGCTGAGAAGGTGCAGGATGAAGTTTAGGCTCTTGAGAAGATGCCGACAGTTGTGGGACTAAAGGTATGGTAGTTTTGGCCCCAAAGCATGGTGAAGTTGTGACAGGTTCATGTTTGGTTGGAGACGAAGGAGAGATAGGTTCTTCCCCAGGTGGAAAAGAAACTGGAGAATGAAGCTCCTCAAGCGGGTAAAGGGCAGGGATGATAGTGCCCTCCACTTGTGGTCGAGGAGTAGGAAAGGTTGGGTCCTCCATGGGCAGCAAGAAGGAAGATGGTGAAACTGGCGGTACTGGTAAGGTCGAGGTGTCCTCCAAAATGAGAGAAGTTGAGGGAGAACTAACCAGAGAAAGAGGTTCATCCACATGTGATGGACTAATGGATGAATTCACCTCTTGAGGTTGGTTAGGAATGAGGGGCGAGACTGTATTGACTGTTCAAATATTATGTTCATGGGTATTGTCAGTCAAGGTCTGGACGTTGTTTTGGGTTGGTGGATGATTAGGGAACGGTTATTTGAAGATATCGATACTCTGATTAGGAGGGGCATTAGGATTGTCGAGGATGAGGTCACCCTTTTCCAACATGTCTTGGATTTTGTTTTTAAGGGTTTTACAATTGCCCGTGTCATGACCTTTAACACGGTGGTAGTTACAGAAGTCATCTTCCCTATACCATGCAGGGATAGCGCGTGAGGGATCAAATTGTGGTGGTGGTCGGATCTGAGGGAGATTGATGGCCCCTTGTTTGACGAGTTTTTCCAGCACAGACGCATATGATTCTCCAAGTGGAGTAAACTATCATTATATGTATCTCTGCTAAAATTGGCGAGTGCCACTCATAGATGTGGATGGTTCAGGTTGATTAGTTGAAGGTGAAGAGAAAGAAGATCTAACAACCACAACATTTGCTGAAGCTTTAGATTTAGGATTGGAGGAGGAAGGCTTAGAAGAGGGGTCATTGGTTTTAGAGTTAGGATTCTTACTCCACAACTTGACTTTATTCTCCTCGACGGCACGTAACTCAAGTTTACGAGCCATCGTGAAGGCTTCGTCAAAAGTGCGAAAGGTCTGAACCCTCAAGGTAGAAGAAATATGTTTAGCGCAGGCTTGAGAGAAAAGTTCAATAAGCTCAAGCTGGGGTAAGGAAAATGAAAGTTAATTGATAAGGCCCCTCCATCGAGCGACAAAATCAGCAATGGATTTATCCTTGAACTGGCAAATAGAATAGAGGTCTGTGATGGAGACCTTTTTGGTGATATTGATGGAGAAATGATCTAGGAAGAGCTGGGCCAGCTGAGTGAACGTGAAGATGGAATGGCTAGGAAGAGAGCTGTACCAGTCAAGTACAGCACCTGAGAGAGACATGGGAAACGTGCGTAAGAGCAACGCATCATCGTGGGCGATAAGGTAATAGGCGTGTCTGAATGCCCATAAGTGTTGTTGTGGGTCTTCCTTGCTTTGGAAATGAGAAAACTTAGGAAGTTCCCACTAGCTGGGATATGGTCTGATGGAGATAGAAGGATGGATGGGCTCGTTGTAGATTTGTTCGTACGAGAGAGTGTTACGTGAGCCAGAAACGGAGGTCTCTAGGTTGGACATTTTATCCATCAGCATCTTGATAATATCTACTGATGGATTGGCGGGTGGAATGCCTCCTAAATTGTAAGGTGCTTGAAAGAGGTTGGAAGAGGTATACGACGTAGTCGGTTGTACCAATAAGGGCGCAACGTACGGATGACTAGTCGTAGGGATAGAAGAAGTGACTAAAGATGGTTGGATAGAAGGCATGGCTAGGTTTGATGTTGTCATGGGAGGTTGGTTAGAGGTAACATGGGCTAATGGATAGGTAGCCACCCTAGTGTTGATAGGAGTAAGGGTAGGCGGAATAGAGACAACCAAGTTTTGAAAGGGGGTAGAAAGTGGTTGAGTGGGCTGAGATTGATAGGGGGCCGAAACCTCAGTGAAAGTGGGCCCAATGATGGAAGGAGAGGCCACACTTGGATGGTTGGTAAAAGGTTGGTCATTGGTTGAGGCAACAGCCTGGGTATCTAAGGGTTGGACTACGGATGCCGTTGATACGATCGCAGTCTCGAGGAGAGAAGTCGGCATTCCGTAAATTGGATTGTCAAAGGGGTCTCGCGTTTGGCTATTCGCGAGATAGTGTTGTAAGGCTGCGGTATTGAGGTCTAAGAATCATGCAAAATCTTGGTCCCCTTCTGGGATAATAGGCGTTTGGGTCAGAGATGGTCTGGTAGGAGTTCTTTCAGTTTCTGAGTTGAACTCCATTATAGGGTTGGTTGTAGGTGGGGTAGATGGAAGAGGATGATGCCTCGCGTGATCGACTAGAGCCTTGGCTTGGCTACAAGTCAGAACCATTCAAGGCAAGGAAGAATGTCCTCACAAGCTCAAACAAGCAGATAAGAACTAAAAAAGATGAAGACACAAGCAGGTCCTAAAACCCTAGAAGTAAATTATTAGGATTATAGTGGCTTATGCCTTAGAATGTGTGTAGAGGAAGATTGGCTTTTGAGTCAGGTCCTAGAAGGAGTCTATGGATGGTTTCGGGTTTTGTTATGGTGCTCAAGAAGTCTATGTTAGCTTTCGTACAGGCCTAGTGCTAAGGAGCAAGCTCCCCTCACTTCACGATTCCAGTGGTTAGCTGGTTTTGCTTAGCCAAAATATACTTCCACTATAGTTTAGACTCTGCCAGAGAACAGAGTTGGCTTTCCCCTTGGTGATGAAATCCAAGTAAGATCGCTAGGATGGGTAAGGTATCCGCTGGGGGATGTAATCCCAGTCGGGCCTTATCTCAGGTAAGTTAAAATGTTTGTTTTGTGCAGGTGGTTTGGTCGTGTAACATCAAGTGATCTAGATTAATTCAATATGCGGTTTAATTACTATGTGTGATCTAAGAGATGCAGGCAAACAGAAATGAATGCAAAGTGTTTTAATGCCCAAGTTGAAATGTTTGTTCATATGAAGATGAATGGAGAAAGAGTCGAAGAATATGAGTTTTAGCTAGTCTAGAAGTGCAAGAAAGAAAAGAAAAGTTCATTTTAGTCCTTCTTATGATGTCGTTTAAGAAGAGACGAAAGGAGGCGAAAAGGAAGAAACCTAATACACCTATATGAACGAAAGAAAGAAAGAACCCAAGGAAGGCCCTAGGGTCCCACCGGGCGTGCCAGAATGTTTCTATGCAAAATTGCTTTCTACATTCAAAGAAGAAATAAGAAACTAAAAGAAATGGTCAAGGCTAGAAGATACCTGATAAAGTCATGCGCACCGAAATCAGATGTTGGAAGATTCTCCTCTTTGGCTGTGGAGGAATGACACCTACGAAGAAAAGAGACTAAAACATGGAAAAACGTTAGTCAAAGATATGGTGGGCTATCAGGCGAATGCCCGATCTCAGAAGTACGAAGACTTCCTAGAAGGATATCAACCCACTGATAAAAAAGCAGAATATTAGACTAAAGTAGATAAAATGAAAGATAAAATGACAGAAATAAAGGACAAAAAATAAAATGCATACCTGATAATGAAGTAAAATGTTCTGTGCAGTCATCGATGTCAGTCTCTGTGGTGCCAGCGTCGGTTAGGGAAAGTGTCAACGTCGGTTAAAGTGCCGGCGTCGATCGTGGTAGTGACCAGCGTTGGTCGGGGCAAGTTCTGGACAGAGTCTAGACGAGTTGCAGAAGGTCTGGTAGAGTCGAGATAGGGTCTGGTCAAGGTCTGGACAAGGTTTGAACAAGGTCTAATCAAGGTAATGTCGAGTTTGGACAGGGTCTGGGGGTTTTAGTTGAGTCTGGGCAGAGTTATGGATTCGGATAGTGGACAGGGATGTAAAGAAGGGACTAAGGGTTTAGGACTATGGTCTAAAGATCTGGGGTGATAGAAATAGAAACAACAAACAAATAATAACCAGAAAGAAATAAAACAAATAGAGTAAATACTTACCTGCCAAAAGACATGATAAAAGCCATGATTGAAGTTGTTGAAGCGTTGCCGTAAGCTGATCGAAGCGAATGCAGATTGGTTGAATGCTGGAGTTGATTGATCGCCAGAGTTTTGTGAATGTTCAAGTTTGGGAGTCGATTGATAACTGATAACGGATAACGGCAAGGTGACCGACGTCGGCAGGATTGCCGACGTCGGCTGATAGGTGACCGACGTCGGTGACATCGGCCGGGTAACGACCGTCGTCGGCAGATGCACAATGGGGATAGAGTCTAGTTTTAGCTCTATGCTCATTTTTACATGCTGCCAGGGTCAAGGCTAATGGAAAAAGTGATCGACAAGGGTTAAATAGGCGAAGAAGAATAAGACGGGGGATGACCAGGGGAGTCGACATGATTTCAGTGTCTACACCTTCTTTATTTTGTTGAACCAAAATCGCTGAAAGCATATGTTCTGAAGCATAGCTATAAATCGTAAACTCTTTGCTATAGTCTGGACAAGCTAGAATTGGAGCATGGGTAATGGCAGTCTTGATATCCTCAAAAGATGACTTGCCTTCTTCAGTCTAGCTGAAGGTGGCCTTTCCCTTCATCATGTTTATAATGTGCCTAGTCTTCTCGGCAAACTCAGGGATGAACCTCTGTAAGAAATTCACCTTTCTAAAGAAAGAGTGAACAACAGTCTTGCTTGTGGGCAAGGAAAGTTCTTGGATAGACTTGACTCTGTCTGAGTCAATCTTTATGCCTCCTTTGGACACAATGTGTCTGAGAAGTTTCCCCTCTATTACTCTAAAAAATGACTTCTTGGGGTTTAAAGAAATGCCATTTTAGCGGTAGCATTCCACCACTTGTTGCAAATGGCTCACATGATTTGGGCAATGCTTAGAGAAGACAGTCAATTCATCAAGATAAACTATGATGTAATTACCCATCTCATCCTTGAAGGCAAGGTCCATTTCTCTTTGGAAGGTAGCGCCAGCATTTATCAAGCCAAAAGGCATTATTCTATATGCAAATGTGCCCCAGGGTGTGGTGAAAGCAATCTTACGCTGGTCTGCTTCACCAACTTTGACCTAATTATATCCTAAGAAGCCATCTAGCATTGATAACATCTTCGAGCCCATCACTATTTGTAGCACTTAATCCATGATTGGTAAAGGATAATTATCCTTCAAGGATGCCTGATTCAAATTTCTATAATCCACACAAAGGCAAATTTCACCATTCTTCTTTCTTACAGGCACTATATTGGCAATCCATGTGGAATGATGGATTGGAAAGTTTATCCTAGCATTTAGCATTTTTTGTATCTCAGATAAAATAGTACCTAATATTTTTGGATTATAATGCCTGGACTTTTACCTATAAGGTGTTGAATCAGCATTGAGAGGAATGTTGTGTCAAATTTCATCAAGTTGAAGTGATTTTAGGTCATCATAGGAGTACGCTAGGACATCCATGTATTCATTAAGCAAAGAGGTGAACTTGAAATGCTCTTCAAGAGTACAACATTTCCCAATGTTCACCATCTTGGGGTCTTCCTTGGTTCCCAAATTTACTTGATCAAACTCCTGAGAGGAGCTTGAATCCATTTGTTGCTATTTGATGAATCTATCATGCTTATCAAATAGCTTCTCAAGGAAAACTAGGCCTTTGAGAATCTTATTCCCTTTTAATTTCAAGAACTCCTCACCTATGCTTAAACTTGATTCAAGAGTCAGTTCAGGATTTTGAGGTTCACTACCTTAAAAATGTAGACATTCAAAGCTATCCTTTTGTTCCAAGAAGGTAATGATTTGATTATCATTATTGAATACTTGCCAATGGCTGGCATTATCAGGTACACTTGGCTGAAAGACCAGCTTAATGGTGTACCTATCTCCTTTGAAGTCTAGGTGGGGGATCAAGAGAGTAGTTGAAACAGCTAGTGCATCAGCCTGATCATTGAATTCTCTGGGAACTGTAGAGATGCTAAAATCATCAAAGTCTGCAAGTTGGTCCCAGATTAGATTGCGGTAACGATGCAATCTTTCATTATTGGTTTGATACAGGTTCCTCACCTGACAAACAACTAGTTTAGCATCTCCTTTAGCATGAAGGAGCTTGATGCCTTTGCTCGAGCAGCTCTTAATCCAAGCAACAAAGACTCATATTCAGCTGTGTTATTCATGTTGCTGAATTGTAATTTATAGGAAGAGTGGATCCCTACTTAGTAATTGAAACTATTGGTTGAGGTCGCTCCTCTACTTTCTCCTTATCAGCTTGTTGAGTTGATTGATTCTTGGACTAGGTGAATATAACATATGACCCCTCAGCTGCATTGCCTTCACTTTTGGGTTCATCCTGATAGTTTAGGAAACCAAAATAGGAGTCACTAGCTAATTCTTCTTCTTCCTTAGTGAAGAGATTAGCGTCATCTTTAAGATTTAACTCAGGTTGGAATGAGAAATTTGATTTAGCTTCAAGATATCCAACTGTTAAGTTGTTTAGAGGTGTTTCAAGGGCGAGGTTCCTCTATGGAGGAGGAAGGCAATTTTGTTGTCTCTGATTCTTGGTAGCATTGCCTTGGTATGCCTGATTCTAAAATGTCCTCCTAGGCATATCTCTATATGCAAGAGCAGATGATATCCCTTATACCATTTGCTTTTTGAGGGCTATCATTTCATTTGCTAGCTTTTGTACCATTGGATTAGTGGTGACTATAGGTGAGTGTTCACAAGATGAAGAGGATTTACCTTTATTATGGTCTCTCCTTATCTTTTCTGCCAAGATAAGGTCATCTTCTACCTCAATAGCCAAGTCCTAAGCCAACAACAAGGTCTATGTGTCTAGCCCATCTCAACAAGAAACTCACTTCAGGCAGCTATGAGTTGATGAAGAAACACTTGAGATTCTGAGGTGTTGGTTGGGAAACCATGGGAATCTTATGCCTCAGCTTGTCAAACCTGGTAATGAAGTCCCTCATAGGTTTATGGGGCTCCTTATTCATCTGTGTGAGCTAGGCCATCAAGACATTTCATCTTCTATAGGCTTGAACCTGGCTTTAAATTTGTCTTTCAGAGTGTTCTAATCAGTCACTGATCCAGCCTGTAGGTGGTAGAACCAGTCTACAATAATGCCTTGTAGTGTCTCCATCAATAGCCTAACCACTATGTCTTCAAATTCCACCCCTATTACACTGCAAGCTATGCTAAAAGCTATAATGTGTTCATTAGGATGAACCTTCCCATCACTAAAGAATTTGGGGAAATTCTTCCTTGAATTATGTGGAAGCTCATGTAGAGGTGGAGTCAAATTTAGTGGATCGAAAGAGTTACCCTAGGGGCCTTGAGCCATGATTTGGTTATGTAAAAGTGGGATCACTAATCCAGGTGGAGTGTGGATAGGCAAATCTTGACTAGCAGTAGAAAAAGAAGTTATGCCTTATGTTGGTGGCTTGGTAGGGCTATGAGGAAGACTCCTAGTTCGTCTAAGGTGAGGTCGTGGAGGAAACAACTCAAAATTACTTTGTTGTACCAACTCAAAAGTAGGGTCAACAACACCTTAGGATTTTTGTTCTCTAGTATAACATGGAGTTTCCAGATTGTAGAACCAAAAAAAATGGAAAAGAGCAGGATCTGCTTCAGCTTGAAGTTTGAGACTTCAAACTACGCGCTCTTCTCCAGTAGAGTCACCAAAAACTATTGGGTGAATATTTTGTCAACCAGCTAATTGGTGAAAAAAATAGTTCCTATCACCATAGCATAGCGAGATTGGTTTTCCAAAGTTTCAGGTTTACCACATCCAATGGGGACAAATCTCTCCTCTCATTAAGGGGAGGTTCCCTATTAAATATGCAGCACTATATACTATATAAATAAGTAGAAAATAACACATGGGGGTAGAATAAACCATCCATCTCTCTTCTTTCAGAGATGATGCTCATAGACAAAGGAGAAAATCCTGGTGGAAACATTGAAGGCACTTCTCTTCTTTCAAAAGTGTTCTTGCAGGAAATAGCAGGAGTTTCTTTCAAGTATTAAAAGTAACTGGTGATAAAAGGGCGTAGTAACTAGCAGGATGAAACAAAACACAAAGTTTCCACCTCAACTACCCAAAGAGTATATCACAAAGGATAATGGGGTCACAAAGTCATCCCAGAATCCTCAACATAGAAAGAAAAGGAAAAACGCACGCTAAAAATAATTGTGAAAGCACAAAGTCTTCTCACAGTTGGCTTCAGGACACCTCCATTTTTACCTTCACTAATTCTTCTTGTCAAATTAAACAAATAAGAATGCTTCTAGAAAATAGGCATAAGAACAATTTCCTAAAGTAGCACGAGCCAAAATAGCACAAAGTCTACAAATAACTTGCTTTTTCATTTAGATAAAATGAAATGAAATTACAATCTGAGCTCAAAGTCTCAATCTTCTTTCAAATGGACAGAGTTTCACTCCTATAAAAATGAAAAGTCCCCTTTAAAAATTAGAGATATTATAATCTTATAGAAACTATGCAAGGATTGGCACTTTTTTCCATGGGATGGCCCATGCTACAGTCAATGTCTTCAATGTGCCTTCAGTCCTGTCTGGAGAGACCATGCTTAGAATAGTGCACTGCCATAACTATGGTGTGTCCCTTCATCTAATATGTCTCTTCCTTGGTATAGACCATCTGGTCCTTTTCCTAATGTCTTCGCAGCTATCTAATTTGTCCTTACTTCATGGAATAAAAATAGGCCGCATCCTTGGTTTGGTGCGCTCAAAATTCTACTCGATCCACTATTTCACCTACTAGAAATAACTCTTTTAAAGATATTTTTGATCTTTTGCATTAATCTTCTCTCCCCTGTAGCATTTTGAATCTTCAAGCTCTCTTTGCAATTAATCACTTGGTTCTTCCTGTAAGTTCTATGCTCTATTTGAATTTTAATAAGATATTCCCTCGCTTTAAATTTGACGTCCATGGGACCGTCAAAGGGTCTCTAGCTGCTTGAACCATGTTGAACTATGAACCTGTTGAACCTATGAAAGTTCATCAATTCATTGTTTCATTATGTCTCTTTTGTTCTATCACTTCTTGGTTCAATCACTTCTTCGCTCCTTGGTTGAACCACTTGTTTCCTACTTTTTCCTTGACTGAGGCTACCTTTGAACCTATGAACCATTAAACTTTGAACTCTTTCAGTTCAAGGTTCAATCAGTTCATTGGTTCATTCTATATCGCACTCAATCACTGCTTCCTTTATCTTTCTAAGCTCTGGTTGAACCTTTGAACTTGTGAACTCGTTGAACCCTTTGGTTCAAGGTTTAACATTTCAATCGATTCATTCTTTTCATCCTTTGAAGCCCCTTTTGTCTAAGTCTGTGAAGGTTCCTCTCTGCATCTTTGTTCCACCTTTGGGATGTCCCGAAGGGAAGGTGTCCCTTCAGGCTTTTGAAACGGTCCTTTCTATATCGTCAAGTGCCCCCTGCAAGGGTACTTATCCTTCGAGATGTTTAGGCGGACTTTAGGCTTTGACTACCCCGGTGGGCCCTCACTTCTTTGGCAGGATTTTGGCTTTTAGGCTTTTTTCGTCAAGCAAAAAGCCCGAAAGAATTCCTTTGGACAAAATGTCTAAAGGAAAGTTTATGTTACCTAGCCACTTGTTCTTTTCCATTTTTTCAGACTTTATCTCTGAGTGAATTCCTTCGGCAGAAAGTCCGAAGGAATTTTGCCTTAAACATTTTTTGAGAAAAATCTTCCCGAAAGAATTCTTTCGATCTCTTTTACTTAGCCATTTTCCTGAGGGATTTCCAACTTTTGTCAACTTTTTCTCACTACCCTCCATAAGGGCACTTGTCCTTCAGGCTCTTGGAAGACCCCTTTGAACTTTCTGATTAAAAAAATGGCTAAGTGTTGAAAATGTTTCTTTCCTACAGAGTCCGTAGAAACCAACCTTGAGAGTCCATAGATTTGAGCCTACTTGTAGAGTCCGTAGAAGCCAAGTTCATAGTTTTCTCTAACTTTGAAAGAGTCCATAGACATCTATTTATGGAGTCCATAGAAACCATCTGTGAAGTCCGTAGTTCCAAGCCTGTAGAGTCCATAGATTCAAGCCTGCAAAGTCTATAGATTTCTAAAAAAGCTTTGAAAAATGAAGAATTTGAATGCTCAAAAAAAAATTTGAAAAGGGGAGAGAGGATTTTGGTCGGTGCAGGGCCAAAATAGTCTATAGGTTGTCCCAAAAATGAGTGGCATTTTTTAGGGACAACAACTGAATGATGCCTCTATTTTTGGGATAGGGATGAGATCTCATGATAGAGGAGTTTGAGCCAAAAGTCATTACTAGCAATGTAATGATAGAAATAAGGTTGGTATAGTTTGAATTGATTGAAAATTTAAAATATAAGGTATCATTGTCATGATTTTGTGGAATAAAATGGTCTATAAAATGGAGCTATAGGGTTCAAGTTATAGGTAAAAAGGTATTTTACTTTGAATGAGAAAGTTGTTTGATATAGGAGAATTGGATTGATTCTCGATTCATTTGTACATTGACTAGGTTGAGATTTGGAGCTCTAGAGTAAGAGATATGCCAAGGAGATGAGCACCTAGCATGACCTAATTTGAGCATTTGGTATCCCAGGTTAAGGTTGGTGGGGAGGTTACCCTAGTAAGTAGCCAAAACATTTGATTTTTTTGCCTATTTGGAATCTTATTTTTTATGTTTTTGAGCTATTTGAAGTGTTTTTAGATTTTTACACTAGTTCTAGTGCTCTATTTAGGAGTTAGCACTCCTATCTAGTGTTCAGTGCTCTTGTCTAGTATTCAACATTGTTGTCCTGGTTCTAGCACTAGTGTCTTTTTATAGCACTATTTTTCTAGGATTTTGAGTTGTTGCCTATTATTTTGTAGCTTAGTTATTTTTCTTGGCATGGTTGACTAACATATATGATATTTTATAGTGTTTTTTCAAGGTGAGGATGGATGAGGGAGTTCCATAGAGGGCAGGTGATTGAGATGCTGAGATTGTTACCTTTGTTAGTAGATGAGAGGGATATGATAGACATGGCAAGGCTAGGTCATGTGTGTGACCTAGGTGCTATGCAGTGGGATAGGTATCTTATTGCCACCTTATGTGAGAGGTGGAATGTAGACACATGTACTTTTTAACTTCCTACAAGGGTGATTACTATTACTTTAGAGGATGTGTATCATATTCTACATTTGTTGATTAGTGGATGATGTGTGACTTTTCAAGATGACATGGGTGTTGATGTTATTAATCATGTGTCATTGTATTTTGTTGATATGCCTTTAGGCATACATCAAGGAGGTAGTGATAACAATGTATTACTATCAATTATTGTATAGTTGAGTGTTCTATATCTATGGAAGTGGTTAGCCATATTGTTGGCTTCATTTGTTGTTATGGATGGGAGTAGGGTGTTGATTGTATATAGGAGGCATGGGATCATGTAAAATATAGAGGTATATGGTATTATGTTCTCATGGGGTAGGATTATGCTTTCCCACTTATACAGGGACCTTTACAAGTTTAATCATGAGGCATTCAGTGGTGGTGTGAGTGAAACTACTTTATTTCATTATTTGTCTTATACACACATAGTGGTTATGTGACTGATAAGATATTCGAGGGAGAGGTGAGAACCTACATATCCATTTGTAAAGTGGTGGATGAGTACATTGGCTATCTAGTCTCATAAGATATATTACTATATATGAGTTTTAGATAGATTTGTGGCTTGGTATATCATATCAAGGCCCTATAGAAGATTTCTTAGGTGGCCCAATGATAGAGTGTAATTACAATATATGAGAGTTAGTTGTTGGTTATATGACCACTAGCTTGGAGTGTATGAGTGCTTTTACTATGAGTGTATGAATAGATAATTTGGGGTACCACAGGATGTGCCCACTATAGCATGGGTGTGGGTGAGGAGTGCATGAGCACCAACAAGGGCAAGAGCTCATGGGGGGCTTACTGAGGCTGAGTTAGCACTATTACCTTTGGATGCATGAGATGTGGATATAGATATTCTTGATTTAGATGATGTTATATGTATAGAGGTATATACCACATGGTAGACAAGGAATCAGTGGGCTCTATTGTATCATGTTGATGGAGGGGATGCCCCTAAATATAAGGATCCTCCTCTAATATAGATGATGAGAGGTAAGCATTGATTATATTTGAATTTTTTACAAGTTTGTGTTTGTTTATAAAATGTATATCTAATGTAGTGTTGTACTTTTTCATGTAGGTGGAGTGGGAGGTGCTCAAGATGAAGCACCTATTGTGGGAAGAGGTAGAGATGATGGGTTTTGGAAGACCATCATTGAGTTGACACTCTAAAAACTCATGTAGCATGTTCTTGATGATTTGATGGAGGAGGGTTTGATAGATTAAGTGATAGCTATAGTCGATGTTTATGCTTATTTATTTTATAGAACTGTTATAACAATAGTTGGATATTTTAGAGTAGTGGGAGAGAGAGATGAGATGAGGGATGAGTTAGATAGGCATAGGATGCCTCTACTTGAATATGGATTTGTGAGTACATGGAGTATGGATGAGTACATAGATCTTCAAAGGTAGTATGTGGACTTGTGTAAGGATCATGGTCAATTACTAGAGTGAGAGAGATGGTGTAAGAGGCATTCAAGAGCTTGAGGAGGTGTAGGGCCATCAAGTGCTATGTTGGATTATGGGACTAGTACTGGAGGAGAGAGTGAGATTGAGAGTGATGGCATGATGCCCATTCATGATTGATTGTACCTTGATATGATGTATATGTTTTTAAAACTTTGTTATATATATATATGGATATTGGGTTGATTTTGATTCAAGCATATTGTGTTATGGATTTTGGAATAGATTGGTATATTTAGTGTAGTTTGTTGATTAGAAGTAGTTGATTTTGTATTTGATGTTGAGGTTATGTATGTTTGCTAAAATAATACTTAGGATATTTATTTTAATTGTTTTGATAATTGTGATGCTAGTTCTTTATATTGATATGTAAGGAAAGAATTTTATTTGGTTTCCAATAATATGTGAGCAAAAAAATAATTGGTTCTACAATTGGGAAATTATTGAGATAAATTGAGCTAGTTTAACATTGACAAATTTTTCAAATAAGTTGAGTTGGTTTAATGTTGGTAAAATAGAATTTGGTAAGATCTAAATTTTGATAAACTAGTTTTTGCTATGGATATTTATTGGGAATGAGGGATGTTAGTTATCATTATGTGGGGATGTAAGATAGCATAGTGTTCATATTACTTCCCTGAGAGTGGCTCAAGAATACAAAGGCTAGCTAGACCTTTGGCTCCATTATTACCGTACTAAGTAGAGATATGAACTAATACTGGTATGAATGTGAATAATATCACTCTATGTTGTATCACTATATAAACCTTGATGTCTAACTAAACAAGTGCCCATACTACTCATGTTGTGTAGGAATATGCTTTGTATATTATACTATCTATTGTATACTAACTGTAGCTAGACGTGGAGATTAAAAAAAACATAACTTTATTGGACATGTAATAGGAACTATGTGTTGTGAATAAATCTCATCTATCCATAGTTTATACCATGTGGCCTCTGTTGTGATGTGTATGATTGAGCCATAGATCGAGCTGGAGTTAAAACGTATGATGGGGTCTCATTTAATCTTAACTGTAGTGGATTACTTCATGAGATAGGACTTGTAAAATATAGCCATAGTGAATATTTATTGTGATTAGTACTCTATGATGTGGATTCATATAATCTTAACCATAATGGATTGCTACATGAAATAGGACCCATAAAATCTAGCTGTAGTGAATATTTCTTGTGAGTATTACTCTATTGCGGTGCCTATGACTCTATTGGATATGTATATGGAACTATACTATATACTCAAACAACAATGCTATATGTAGGTTGTTCTTGTTGTACAATTTTCCAAACCTTTTGAATAGGTGGAATAAGAGATCTCTTGTGAGGCTCTGTCCTAGAACCCACATTACTTTCATGATGAGTGACCAATTATTCCTGTAAAGGAATGTCATGGGATGACTCAATCATGAAATAATGAGGTATAAGGCTCCATGATAGAGGAGATATTAGTACCCCCTATGTAAATAATATGATTCCATTATCAACACATCTATTAATACAATCTCTGAGTCCATAACAATAATTATCTCTATGTCCATGGATATGATGATAGTTACAAAAGGGTTGATGTGGTTGTCTATGTAAGAGAAATGGATCTCATTGACGAGTAGAAGGTAATGTGATTAACCTCCTATCTAATAGTGTTAATAATATGATATATGGGATATTTTGATTTAAATCAAACTGTAATGGTGCATTGATGTTGTTTTCTATAGTGCATATTGTAGGTTTTTCTCTAGAAACTAGATCTTTGTTCTTAACTAGTTTGTTTTTCGGTTGTGGTCTCCTATCTTGTTTAGGATATGGTGGATGTTAAATGATAGGAGTTGTAGATACTACTGTAAAATATAGAGTAATCTAATCAACTGAATATGCCTCAATCAATCCCAATTTATTTTTCAAAGCTAGAACTCTATAACATAAGTGCCTAAAAGAAGACTCTATCTGATATAGTAGATACTCAAGGAGAGGTTGGCTAAGTACCTTAATAAAGATATGATAAATATCTAAATCTATTAGTTTATATATCAATTTTAACATGTAATTCTTGAACTGTAAGATATAATCACTAAGTGTCTCTAAATTATTCTGATGTAAAGTTGCAAATTTCTCATATGTAACATGATGGGACATGTTTGCTATGTAATGTTTGAGAAATGCCTCCTCTAAGTCATCATACGTGTGTAAGGATCAAATAGGGAGTAAATGAAAGAACTAATTTTGTGCTTCCCCCACTAATTTCTACTGGAATAATTTTAATAGAATCAAAGGACTCACATGAGATGGCAAAGACTTTTGAAAGGCTTGAAGGTGTACAAATGGATCTCCAGTTCCATCAAAGTGAGGCAATGATGGTATCTATAAATGATTAGAAAATTAATCTTTTATGAATGTCTTTGGAATAGGGTTACCATGTAAATAATTGACATCCATCCACGACTTATAGGTCTTATTTTCCAAGGTAAGGAGATGTACTTAGTGTTGTAATTCACCAACTACATACATCAAACAGATAATCTCCTGGGATGGTACATTAGTATCTTGAAGTGGTTCATTTAATCATTGAATTTGATTATTAATTTTAGCCATGGGAACACTAAATTTAGCAATTGGATCATAAAGAGAGGGTGTGCTCACCTGAAACTTGGGAATAATGGTAACTTGGACCTTACTAGAGGGATGTGGGCTACCATTCTCTTTAGGTGAAGAGTGAGAATTGGGTTCTACTATAGTGAGGGGTGGCTTGGGAGATTCATTGGTATCTTTATGTTTTAGTGTATCACATTATAATTGAGTAGAAGATGTGTTATTAGCATGAAAATGTGTATTATTTGAAATAAAATCATGCATAGAAGTAGAAATAGCATTTTAAAGTGCATTATGTTTGAGAGGAGTGAGAGAAGAGTTAGAAACATGAGATGCATATTATTCTTCACTATGTGCATAATAATCATCATTGTTCCATGCATTGTCATCATTGGAATATTTTTCATAATCACTCTCATTTTCAAATTCATTTGCATGTTCACTATCATACCCATTATCACTTTCAGTGTAACTAGGGAGAGGTGTAAGAAAATAATTAAATTATTTTTAATATGAAATAAAGTATCATTTGAAATTGGAAAATCATTTGCATCTATGTTATCCATGGATGGATTACATGAATTATTTTTATGAGAAGTAAGAGAAATATATTTATCATTTATATCTTCTTTGGACATAGTAGAGTTAGGAACATGCGATGTATCATTTGAACTATGCAGTGGTAATTTAATTCTATTACATTTGTATTGTTATAATTTGAACATAGAATTAGAGAGAGAGAGAGAGAGAGAGAGAGAGAGAGAGAGAGAGAGAGAGAGATTAGGTTCACATGGAAGAAAATTATCACCAATTAGAGGTTCACTTGGAAGTACATGACTAATTTGTTCATTTGGTTCATTGTATATAAGAGAATGAGGTGAAAATTATCTTTCCCATTTATCAAAATTATTTTCTTTAGAAGTGGGAATAAAAGAGATAGGTTTAAGATAAGAAGATGCATCTACTTGTACTTCACTATCACTATTATGTATATCATCATATTCCTTATTACAATAATAGTAATTATCTTAATTGTAAATGAATTTATTTTCCACATTTTTAGCTAATGTGCAATTTTTCAAATTTTTCCATTCATTGTCATAATTATGAGAAAAAATTAGAAATTGATCTATATAGGTTGAGAGGGAAGAAGTGCCTTAGTGGCCATTTTATTTATTTCACCAAAGAGAGTGTGTAAGAGTACTATTAATCAAATGAATTCAAAAATAACTACTAACATAGAGATTTAGAAATTGTGTTTGAAAAAGTAAACAATTTATGAAAATTTCAAACTATTTTTCTAAAAATTGTGAGGAAAACTTGGGGTTTGAGGACCTAGTTTGGAAATCTATGGTTTTGAGCTAGGGTTTTAGAACTTTTAAAAATTATTGAAATAATTTAAATTCTAAAAATAATTTTGAATAGGATAAATACACAAAAATTTATACAAAAATTAGAAATTTAAAATTAAAATTTTGCACAAAAAAACTACTAATATTGAAATTATTTTTGACAAAGTAAACAATTTGCAAAAAATTCCAAAATATTTTTCTAAAATTTGCAAGGAAGGCTTGGGGTTTAAGGACCTAGTTTGGAAATCTATGGTTTTAATTTTTTTGAAAATTATGCCAATAATTTAAATTCTAAAAATAGTTTTGAATAGAATAAATGTACAAAAAAAATACAATTAGGAATTAAAAATTAAATTTTTACACAAAATATAAAGGAAAAACACTAAGGGTACCTAGGGTTTTAATTTTTTTTGAAGTAAGTTAAGTTCACGAAATGTTTTATTATTTTTGGGAAACTAGGGTCTAGTTCCTAAACAATAAAGGGTCTAGAATAAGGGAAAAAATCTAGTTTAATATGGAAAAATACATATTTTTATCTAATAATTTATATGAGGAAGAGAAATGAAATTATTTGAAAATGGACTAAAACAAATGATTCAGGAGCTAGAAATCAAGGTGCAAGACTGGGACACTATCATGAATATGGATCTAGACTTTGTTTTATGATTGGATAGGAGTATTGAAAGTGGATAGGAATGGCACCAGTGTTGTATTCCACCTCTGTTGATGTTCTTTAAGAGATATGAGCTTTCTGGGGTTTTGTTCACTACCTTAGTGTGAACATGTATATAAGATTTTGAAGGCTAAGTCAATAGAGCTCATTTTAGGTCTATTTCAATATCCAAACCTTGTATCTATCTACACATGTAAATAGAAAATGTATCAAAAGCAAAAGGGGGAAAATTGGGTTAGGGGAAGAATGATTGCATGATCTAAAACCCCTATTTTCTTGATCACTACCTACATTAACCCTCAATATAGGGTCTCAAATTAAATGTAGGTGTCCCTTAGGGAGCATGTATAATCAAGGAACATAATATATGAAAGAATGAATTTCACTTAGACCCTTCCTTGATCAAGCATGTAAGTCTATGTGTGATAGAAAATGTTGAGCTATACTATTGGCTGATTATTATTAGCTTATGTGCCAAAGTAGTAAGTGCTAGATATAAAATGCATTGTAAAATATTTTATATAAGACACTCTTCATTTTGAATTTGAGATTTTTATTTTCATTATCTAACATCAAAAATCTAAATAAAACTTAAAGGATGGGCTAAGAAGGGTCGAGGACCAATTAAGTAAGAAAAAATAATGTTGGACAATAGTGCCAAAAAGGATAGGAGCATTAGGCACTATAGTCCTACATAATTCTATTGTTCAAGACTCAAAAAAATAGGTTGGGACTAATACTTTCCAAGTTTGGGGGTTCTTAGAGGTATAAGTTAGTTTATTGAGATAATAGAGACGTAATAAAAGCAATAAATAAGACTGAGACAAGTAAAAAAAAGACATGGATAATGTGAACAAGGCTCATATTCTCCAGTTAGAGTCTCTTGTGAAAGGACTATGAAAAGACATGATATGTGTGGTTGCTTAACCAATTTAGGGTGTATACAAGATGAGCTTATTCTATGGTTTGTATAGATAGGTGTTTGACTTCTACATGATTACAATCCTAAGAATTTAAACCATATAATAATCAAAGATAATCAAACATTTCCCAGTCTAAATCAAGCTACGTATAATCACCCTATAGATTAAAATCAAGTTGATGTTTAATTTACTGAACTCAAAATCCAAATTCTAATGTCATTTATGTAACCCATAGAAAAGGGGAATCATCTCTAGTAGACCAAATCCACCAAGATCAAAATCACGTCATGTTTTTTGAAATCTAACAACTCACTCAAAATCTAGCCAATCTAGCCTCTCACATTATTCATACATCATTTGAACCTTCATAGAATATTATATAATCAAATAATCAACAATTAAATCAACAAAACTACAACAATAATTAAGAATTTGAGCCACCCCAATCTACTTTTCACCCATCAATGCCCTTTCATGTAATTCCATTTATTTAGGAGTGGAAAGTAATGATGTCCTCCAAGGACTATAGGCTAGGAATCAGAACAAGAAACATGAATTTGAATAACTATGCCCTTATCAGTTTTACCAAGACATGTTAAAATTAAACATTCATTATTAATTCATGTTTCCCAAATTCAATAAATATAAGGGAGAGGGTGACCCATGGTAACATGTTAAATAATGTTTCATGTCATATAAATAGATCACCTAAAGTTATGTCTATAAACTTAGATTATTCCCTAAGAGCTTAGGTTGTCAAGCTATATAATGGTTTCCACATCTACCAAAAGGATCCATTGTTACATTAGAAGATTTATTTGAAAGGTTCATGAAAAATTATCCTAAAATATTGAGCATTAACATACCATGATAGATCTCTATAACATATAACAAATAAACCAATAAAATTTATATTTATTGTTATAGAGATGGAGAGACTTGGTAGGTAAATTCCCATATTCAATACCTAAAAAATAATTGGTCAACATATTTGTGGATAAATTTAGTCAGGAAATGGCATTCCATCTTCAAGTTTATTTTTCCACAACATTCATTGAAATCATTAAGAAGGGTGTTCAAATTTAGTAATATCTCCTTGCCAAAGGGTTGGTGAAATTATTTTCCAAGGACAAATAAAATTAATAAGAATATAAAAATATTAAATTATTTGGAAATAAAAAATGTGGTTGGTGATGGGGTTATAGATGCAAAACACAGCAAATATATTCAAAATTCCTCTCGTATTACCATTCATCGAGCCAAAAATAAGAGTCCAACAAAATAAAACATAATCCCTTAGGGGAACTCTTGGATGTCATCTTTCATAAGTTGGTTGTTGTGAAAATTATTGTATATCCATAAACTAAGCCCTTTGATGAGAATCAACCAAATCCAACATGGTATAATAAAAACTAGTATTGTGAGTTAAATAAGATCAAGGGCCATTCCACTTATTAGTGGATGAAACTCAAGAATAATGTCCAATATTTTCTTGACCCTAGGGATATTGATCTAGACAATAGTGCACATGCATCAAATAATCAATAACTATGGATATACAAGGATCCATTCCCAAAGAATGATTAAAATCCTTATCCATGAGATCAAGTTCAAAACTCCTATAACCATCATGTAAATTACCAAAAATCTAGTGATTCCTATGACTCACTTGTTGGTCACATCATAGATCACTATGTCTCCACCATCAAGATCAAAGCCAATGATTATGTTTTTATCATTGGGAATGATAGTATTAATACCCCAAGGGATCCTATACCTACACTTGAAGGACAATATAACCTCATTGAATATCTTGAGAAGACCCAACTCATATCTCTATTCTTGATCTTCTTCAGACATCCACTTTTCACAATGATATCTTGAACAAAGTCATTTAGGATTCAAGAGTTTCAAACAACATTTATTGGAATAATTAATGGTTAAGTGGTGTTATTTATGTACCCTTAATACATTAAATTGCATTGGTTAAATAATAATATATTTTATTATTTATCATGAGTTCATCCTCATGTAAATAAATAATAAAATATATTAAATGATATTTGGAGAGGTTGGACTCATTAATGTGGTGGTTGGAAAACATCACATTATAATGGTCGAATTGCCTTGCCTATATAATAAAGAGTTTATATTGTAAGATGAAATTAAAAAAGAAGAGTTGATACAAATGAGGAAATGTGGAAAATACATTTCTAATTTATGTGAAGATTGATTGAGAAGAAGTGAGAGGAAGAAATATTATATTGGGTACTTGTTAGTTTCTCATAATATGAATAATTTTTATGGGTTTTTTAATCTCTTAGAGTTTTTCCCACGTATATCTTGTGTTGGTTTCATGTATGTCTTTACTCTTAAGCTCATATCTAGATCTATTGCTTGTATGTATTATTTTTTTTAATTTATCAACATTGACCCATCATAATTCCAAGACATCATTGGACATTTTTCCTCTAGTCATCATCATCTCATCTTTGACCAACTTGAAATCTTTCATGTTAGCCCATCATAAAATATGCCTTTTTAAATCTAAGCTTTCATCACTAAGCATAAGGTCAAGTGGGTACTTATATAAATAAAATCAAATATGAATATCTACATGTTGAATTTGGTCAAACTTTTGGGTTATTTTTAAACATCCCCAAACCCGAACATCATTACCATTAAGGCCTATGATAACATTGAATGAGAATCAATTGGAACCATCCAATTTCTTATCATGGTAGTGTTTGTCATGCAATAAATGCTACTCCATATCATCTATGTTTACCTCTCATATAAAATTCCCTCATTTGACCATGGATTCATTTCATGCATTTTGTCTCATCCACTTTCAAATAATTTATCAATTTTCCACATTTAGGGATGTAAGTAACTATCACTTCTGACCCACAATCTTTCCAATATTTCAAGTAGTTAGATGAGAAATATTGTAAAGTAAATAATTATCCCATCACTAAATTTATTTCTAAATCATGTAAAATAATGGTAGTGTAAAATTCAATATCTCTATCCTACATCTATCTTGATGATCTTCCATCCACATAACATAATCAAACTACTCTATCCTACTTCATGATCCTTGAAAAATGTTTCAGGGAATATGAATTTAAATATTCATTACATGTGAATAAACTCCCTCATTCTCCTAATAGTTGTCACATGCCACCTTAAACAAGATAAATAACTAATATCCCATTAATTTGGAAAAACATCTTTTATTAAAGAATGACTTCTTTCATAGGGGAAAATTGAAGGATATAGTGACTCTTTGTCATACAATGATGTCTCAATATCCTCTTTTTGAATAAAGGATTGATATATATAAAACCACATGTGAAAAATCATAAATTAAAAAGGGAAAGGATTGGGTTTCCATGAGTAGGTAATCTTATAATCCCTACCTTATTTTGTAAATAATTAATATCATGGCATTAGGTATAAACCTCCTGGAGGTGATCCATAAAAATACATTAGTGATTATTCTATGATTTTTAAGGAAGACCCTTCTAGTATATGAATATATTCATTTTCTTTCCAATATGATGAGATTTTTGACACTAAGATATTTGATGATACCACCATCCTCACCATTGACCTTACCCACCAATACACTAACCTCATTGATATGGACCAAAAAGATCATGTACCATTGGACCTATTTCAAAACAAGGAAGCTATTATGGAATTCATCAAATTTATTAATGGCATACCATCAGGGGATCAAAATAAGGGACTCAAACCCAAACTTGACACATTTCAATATTCATGGAGTAGGAAGAGTTTCATATTCATAAAATTTGAAAAAAGAAAAAAATAAAAAAAATCTCCTAGTGAAAACCTCTCTAAGGTGATATTGGATAATCATAAAAATCATAATAAATATGTTTGTTGGTGAAAAAATTTATAAGGATTAAATGGATAAGTAACAAACCTTTCCCAAGATGAGTCAACTGAGGATGCCATAGATGAAGATATTAACCTTCCACCTTTACCAACATAGTTACAAGATGGTTCAAAATTTCCTACTTAAGAAACTATAAATGTCATCATAAGCATAGAGGATAATCATATAATCATCAAACTAAGAGCTTATCTCACTCCCAAGGAACATGGTATTTTACATTTGATGAAATTTATCGACATTTTTATGGGTCCTACATTGATATTCTTAGGCTAGATACATAGCTTTTGGTACACCATCTCATTTTACATGCCAATGATAAACTGCTCAAATAAAAATTATGAATAATACATCCCAAAGTGGTTCCTCTAGTCAAAAAGGAATTCAAAAAATTCTTGGATGTTATATTCACCTGACAAAGTGATGGTTCATAATCATAATGGATATTCAATATTGTGCTTGTCAATATGAAGCCAACAGGGATTGAAATTTACATAGATTTCAAAGACATCAATAAATCTTTCCCTAAGGATGACTTTCCTTTAGTGAATAACATCATGATAGTTAATTTATATTTAGGTCACCAAATGATATCACTCACATATGTATTTTTATTTTATAACCAAATCTATATCACACCTTAAGATCAACACAAAACATAATTCACCGCACCATTGGGAACCTCTTACTATCAATACATGAATTTTGGATTGCATAACATGAGTGTGACTTACTATCAGGCCATGACATTCATATTTTATGATATAATTCATAACATAGACTAAGACTACATGGATGAAATATTAGGCAAGGCCAACTAGAGCAAAAAATCTAAATTTTTACACATAATTATTAAAAGACTTTGAGAATACATGATGTGCCTCAATCCTAATTAATGTGTTTTTTGTGTCACCTCAGCTAATCTCCTAGGTTTCAAAATTTATATAAGAGGGATCTAAGTTTACAAGATGAATTTCAAGGATATTTTATATGACTCATCCATATAATATTAAGTATCTATGTAACCTATAGAGTATAATTAGGTAATCACATGTTTTATCTCACAATTGGCCAAAAAGTGTCATCCATTCACTCATATTATAAAGAAGGGCACTATATTCCACTAAAATATTGAATGTTAACAATATTTTTAACAAATAAATAAATATATTTTAAATACATCGATTCTAGTCTTGCATACCCAAAGAAAACCACTACTAATTCACATCTATGTAACAAAATTATTTTGTGTTCCCTCTTGGTTAAACATCATGAACATGGGACATAATGGGTTGTATTTTAATTGAGCATAACTTTAGTGCCATATGAATAAAACTACATGCCCATCACAAAATCATGATTATTTGTCCTCTTCAATTCTCAAATGTTATGACACTACATGCTCAACCCAAAAACTAAAATCATTGCCAAAGTCAACTCTCTTAAATATATTTTATCCAAATTATCTCTTACAAGTAAGATGACAAAGTGGGTCATGTTGCTTAACTAGTTTGGAATTGAATATATGAATTATAAGGTTATAAAATTCCAAGTTATTGGAGAAAAAATAATGGAATATCTAATATCAAATAAATAACCATTGACCATTAGATTTATTGATGAATCAATTTTATCTCTTGATGAATCACTATAATAAAGGCTTTACTTCGATAGATACTTCACCACTCATGGCTCGAGGCCATGAATTATGTTCTTAATAGCATAAGGATATATAATCCCTAATTATTTTACAATTGGATTTCCTTGTACCAATAAAATTATAGAGTATGAAGCACTCATTTTAGGTCTCAAAATGGAAATATAATGGAATATTAAACATTTTTATGTCTTTGGTGACTGCTAGCTAACTATAAAATAGGTCAATAACAAGTATCAAACCAAGAATGACAAGATCATCCCATACAAGAACATGGTTTATAGTTTAAATTAGTACTTTTGCACATTTAGTTTTAACAAATCTTTTTCACAAGTAATAAATATGTAGATGCAATGACCAATATTGTCTCTTTCCTTGAGATGTCACAAGAAAATCCATAGTGACAATTATTAGTTGAATAACTCATGTTCCCAATGTAAGATATCCCTGAATATAAAATGGTATATGATATTTTTGGTCCTAAATCTCCTTGGTACTATGTAATATATGTTTACCTTCTTGATCACATCCTTCCTCCCAATCTTTCATGCATCCAATGAAAATACAACAACCAACACACTTCCCCTTACACCTTCGGTAATATGCTTTATCATAGAGGTTATGCCAAAAATTTGTTAGGGTGTTTAAATTTGGAATTAAATTAGAAATAAAATGAGGTACATGATGAAATATTTGGAGAATAAAATAGTGGTTTGGCCATTGCCCATAAACTCATTAGAAGGGGGTGCTACTTGTTGACTATAGAAATATATGATTTTTAGTATGTCAAAAGTACACAACTTGTTAGAAACATGGGAATCCAATACACACACCATCACAATATTTACGTATGATCATTAATTGGTAGCCCTTATTCACTTGGGAGATTCATATCATTTGTAAAATTAACTCCTCTTTACTTGGTGGCCATAAATGAATTGTTACCACCACAAAATGCCTACCCAAAGGAGTAGAGTCCATTTACCTAACCTACGTAACTAGTGAGAATATATCTAATTTAATCCTAAATCACCTAAATTTTCATTACAAAATCCTTTCCACTATAATCACTGATATTGTTATGTCCTTCAATAATAGGGAATTCAAATCCCTATATACCCAATTATATATCAAACATAGATGGTACAAACATTATTATCCATAAGGCAATGGCTAAGTTGAAGCATCCAACAAAACCCTTTCAAAAATAATAAAAATTATTGTCAATGATGTAGGTTATGATTTTCATATGCAAATTTATCCTAATCTATAGGCTTATCATACAAACATTCACACACTCACATGAGCCACTTCATACTCTCTAGTTTTTGGATCCAAAGCCATCCTACCCATTGAGATCGACCTATTATATCTATGAATCTCCTTGAATAATATAATTGATGGTGAATAATATATATTCACATGGTTATATGAGTTGTAAATTATTTATGAGAAAAATTTCAATACACTCAACCATTTGAAGGTGATGAATAATATTTTCCAAAACTATAATAAGTTCATTATATCAAAGGAATTCAAAATTAGTGATATTTTTCTAAAGTAAAATCAATGACATGTCACAACCATGAAAAGAAGGGTAAATTTGAGCCTAATTGGTTATATCCTTCTGTGATTTTTACTAGTTTTTATTGATAAGCCTACAAACTAGCCACATAATATGGCTAGGAGTTGGATGAACCCATGAACATCATGTGCCTTAAGCATTTTCACACCTAGAGGTTGGTTTGTTGTCTATAAGTACCTTGTATTTTGGGGAATATTCACTCCATTTCCCCATCTTACATGTTATTCTATCCCACCCTATCCATATTCAACCATCTTAGTACCCATTCCATCATGCCCCTCTCCCATCTCGTTTTAACTTTAATGAAGATATGGATGATATTTTGAGAACATGTTTTGGTAGTACTTAAGGATATCACTATTTATACAACTAAAAACTAAAGAAACACAAGGATAATCATGTACACATAATATAGTCATTGGTGAGTTCATGCTGAATCCTTCCATATTTCCATCACATATAGTATACCCTCCTTTTTGGCCACATCTCTATCTAAATCAGATTTCAAACTAGTTTATACCAAACTATGCAAATTAAGCTTAGAAACCATTGAACATCCCAAATTTGTTTGAAAATTGGATGTAATTTCCTATAATTATGTCAAAAACATCCCTATTTGTGTTATTACCCTATACACAATGATAACATCTTATGTATTCATGCCCATTCAAATTGTGCCTTAGAAAACTGACATTTTAGACAAATTAAGTGGGGCACTTGATCAAATTATTGAAATAACCAAAATCCTAAGCATAATTAATTAAAAAATAAAATCAAATTAAATGCTTAGTTAAATAATCCATGTTGAATCAGTGAAAATATAATTTCCAAAAATCAAAATTCAAAAAATATCAAAGGGAATTGAGGTCATGATGACATCATCATCCTCAAAGTCAAGAATTACAAAATATTAACATAATCACCTTATAAAGTATAAATATTGATCCATGCCTCTATAAATGCATAATTAAGGACATTATTTATTGAATTTAGACTCCCAAGTGTAACCTACGTTTGGCCTAGACCTTATCATACCTAGTTTGGGGTTAGTTTGAAACCTATAAATATAAGGTCTCACACTCACTTCCAACAAACTCTTTTGTCTAAAGTTATTATGCATAATTTATAAGAGAGGTTTAATATACCAATATAAGCCAAGACCAAAACCATAATGCACAAAGGGGATATGTTACCTGTAGAGTAAAATACTCTACATTTTATTTTGAGTTTCAGTTGTGCACTCCAAGTTTTGTCCCTGCATGTTTTAGTTTCGAGGAAATGAAGTTTTAACATAGAGCGTGGGCGCGAGTTTCATTTTTTCCTAAATTTTGTCTAAGTATCAAATTCACGTGGAACATGCAAAGTGTGGTCTACCGAGACACATTATTCTTTGTTTCTAAAAGTAGTGGAACGTCCCACGTGTCCCATGATAACTTAGCGGAGCACGACAAGTGTCAGCATCCATGTTTCAAGTTTCTTATGAGTTTCAAAGGCTTCTTTATATAATTTTTTCTCAGTGCACGCAGAGGGTACCAAGCAAAAACTACAGAAGGTTTCAATATGATTTTTTAAAAGTAGCGAAAGCTACCACGTGTCCCTAGCTAAAGCTCAACGAAAACCACCACGTGTCCTTAGCTAAAGCTCAGTGGAAGCCGACAAGTGTCAACATCCATAGTTTCTTCATTTTATTTCATTATTTACTAAAGACTGTGGTGGGCCCCAAGTTTTGTTTCTAAATTAAGCGAAAGCCACCAAGTGTCATCGTCCATGTGAATCTAAAATGAGTCTTGAATGTTTCTATAGTGGAGCTAAAGCTTAGTGGAGACCACCTTGTGTCACCTTCTGCATGACTTTAAAAAGTATCTAAAAGCTTCTATAGACAAGTGGAAGCCACCACGTGTCATTTGTTAAATGTAGTGGAAAGAGCCACCTGTCCCCATTCCCCTTTTGAAGCTGCTCAAGCAAGAAGTGTTATGGGTCCCATTTTCTGTAAGTTGGTAAAGTTTCAAATCAGTGGACTGTGACAGATGTCAAAGACAGAGCACTCCCAATACAAAGACATAGTAAAGAGTATAAGTTTACATAGAAAGTGCCGTGTGTTTTTTTTAAGTGCCATGGAAGCTGCCAAGTGTCATTTTTTGGTGCCTCCTAAATAATGAGATAGTTTTCAAGCAAGGCAAGTAGAATCTGCCAAGTGTCCTCACCTATTTCATAGTGGGAAGCATCACGTGTATCTAATTTAGCCAATAAACTTGAAGGGAGACTAAACATTTCAGATCCAAGAAATATCTTCTGTTAAACACTTCCAGTTAAGTTATAGTTTAGTTAGACCATTGAGAAGGGAACGTGTGGGCAATCTTGAGCTAGTATGATGTTATAAATATAGGTGCAGATGAGGGGAGAAGGATCAGAAGATATCATCATCAAAAGAGATAGAGAATTTTATGTAAGAGATTGTTATCAAGAAGTTTTAGACTTTCTTGCTATGGCCAGTAATATCATTTGCCTTTATTCTATTTTCTTGATTTAGAAAGTTTGTATAATTGTGCATGTATTTGTGCCTTTTATGTGACTAGAAAATTAATAAGAAGACTGAATTCTATGCCTTTGTTGATATTTTCTATGTTACTGCAAAAAATGTCTAAGTTGTGAGCCTTTGATTCTATTTGTTTTCATCTTTTACATTGATCATGCATTGTATGCTCTTTAATGTAATTGAATCCTAAAGATAGCTTCGCTATGCTTAGTATTAAAGGATGAATTCAACTTAGGTGCATCTCCATATTTAAATTTTATTTCGTTGTATTGGTGTTTCTGTTTAATTTCTATCCCTTTTCTCAAAATAATTTTGAGATAAAAAAGAGCCAGCTTCTTTGAAATCTGGAGGTCATTTCAAGTTGCAAGTCCCACATACCTAAAACTTCCCATTGTTGGCATTGGAAATAGTGCAATTTTAAGCATCAATAGTTTTTGGCATGCCCGGTGGGATGATTTTTTTAAAAGATTTGAAGAATTTTTTGGTGTTCTTCGGCCAACCAGCCTTTATATTTTTTTATCAACACCAATGGTGAATTTGAGTTAAATTAGCCAATTAAATAGTCTTGGTGCCATCAAGAAATCACCATTTGGTATGTATAATTTTGTTACTCAGAACTATGGGTCTTATGCTCCTTCATATATTTTTGATCAAGCTCAGGTTGCTCATCAAATTTCCTCAAGTAACAAGGATGCATATGGTTATTATTTTTTCCCTTCGTAGTTCCAATATGACCAATCTCATCCCTATCATAATCTATATCAGTCTTATGCCCAGTCTTCCCAATATTTCACATCTCATACTCAACCTAATCTCTTTGTCAATCGACCCATTTCCACCTTCAAACAAGCACTGATGGGATATGAAAAGTATGTAGTAGAGCTTGACACCAGAAGGGGATGCAGCCAAGAAATCCCTAATCATGTCATCCATCAAATGAGAAATGCACTAGATCTGGTTAAGAGTGAATGGACTCCCATTGAAAGAGCCAATTGGCAAAGGCTTACAAATGAGATGTTGGATGTGAGTGGCTTGATTGCATCTTTGGAAGAGAAGCTAAGTATTCATGAGAGGTAGCCTTACCAAGTCTATCAACCTGCATATCTACTGCCCCAAGTTTCATATTAGACATACGCAACCCCTACTCATGAGCCAAGTCGAGCCTATCAAGGTCCTTTCCCCAATCATGTTGAGGAAAGTTTTGAAATAGTAAATTTGGTGTTTAAGGCCAATCTTGATAAATAAATTGAATTGGAAAATCTTCAAATACAATAGTCTATGTTGGCAGCAAGGAAGTGGAATCCAAACCCTCACTTCCCCCTCACCTTGCAGTCCTGTCCCCCTAAAAGGAGATTTCCAATCCTACTATCATGAGCTGGAGTAAAGTCATGAGGTCATGGAACAACAAGGAGGAGAAAGACATTGTCCAAGAGTGTGAGGTACAAAATGAGGCTAGTCCCTTTCAAGTTCCTCCCACCCTTCCTCAAGAAACTTCTTGTTTTTCATGGCAGCCTTCATGCACTCCCCACTTCTATGATGATTCATATGAGCTATAAGAAAGACTATTTCAAGAAAATCTAGCTAAGCAAATTGAGGAATTAGAGGCAAAGGTGAGATTGCTTAGTGAAAGAGAGATAGAGCTTTTAGACCTTAGAGAGGAGCCTATGCCAAAATATACCACTTCTACCAATCCTCAAGTCTATCAACATGATGTCAAGACTCCAAGTTGGAAGAGGGAAAATCATGCACCAGCTCAGGACCTTGAAGAAGATAAAATTGTTGACTCTTCCCAAGGGAAAAGTTTTGATCCCAAGGTCATGAGTTGGAAACAAACAACAGAATCATGGGATAGAAAGGAGGAGGAGAAAAGTTTTGCTTAAAGCCTTAAATAAGTTAAGGCTGCTCTTACTCATGGTGATGATCAAGCAGAAGATCCTACATTTAAACACACCCCATTTACACCCCTCTAAGAGAGCTATCAAGCCACATCTTATATAGATGAAGTGTTGGCCAAATGGAAAATAGAGAATCATTTGATTCTAGCTCAAGGGTTGCCTCCTCTCCCACATATGTATAACCATCAACCTTCCACTTCATCCCTTCTCAAAGAGGAACCTTTTTTGGAGGAAGCAAGTAAGGGGAGTGTGCTCAGTTCATGGTTGGTCAGGGAGATTTCATGAGTGCAGATGAGAAGGAAATCACCTTAGGTACACCCTTTGATAAACAAGAGGACAAGTCACAAGCTTTTTCCTCTATCTCTGATGAGGAAGAGATAATTTCTGACCTTTTTCTCACTTTGAAAAATGTCGTGGAGGAGTATGGACACTTCCTTGATCATGTTTTGAATGACTTGTTTGAAGTCATTGGGGCAGGTTACACTATTATTCAAGGAAGCTGTGAGCTAGCTAGGGGTGGAGAAGGTAACATTGAGACTCAAATAAATATGAAAAATTACTTCAAATTTTTAGGCTTATCCTTTCAAGAGGTTGGTAAATCTGAAGATGATATTTTTGAAGTCATCAAGGAGGATGATCATGCAATGGAACCCGAGCATGAGGCAGAAGGAGATAATCCAAACAATGATGTATATCAAAGGGCTTATGGTGATTAGCCAATAGCCATCGATTTCTTGATGAGACATGCTATCATGAAGAACCAACATTTGATAAAAGCTTCCAAGAACAAGAAGAGTATGTATATGTTGGAAGCATGTTTGACTCTGATCCAGTCAGATGCAGGCCAATCAAGGTGGCAAGTAAGAAGAGCAAGTCCCCAGAGCTCCATCCCATTCAACCACTTGTCTGGCACCATAAGTCTCCTTGCCATGAAGAAGACTTTAGGAATTTTCCCTTTGATCTAAGAGGGAGGTAAATATACCTGGTTAGCTATTTATAGTAAGATAGTTTCCCTTTCCTTGTTGCTCTATTTTCCCATTTTTTTCCCACTCTTTCTTTTAATAAGTGTTCTTTGAACACGTGGCCATGGCTCAGATTCTTTTAAATTTTTTGAAAACTCTTGCATTCATTAAATCTCTCTCAAATCTTTAGCATTCCCCAAGGTACCCTTACACAGCCACTTTCATGACATGTTTGACTCGCTGTCCCATGCAGATTTGGTAAGATTTACCAGTGATTATCTAGTTTTAATGCCATTTTTGAGACTTGATGGGTCATTAAATACCCCATAACAAGCGTTAAAGCTTAACAGTGTCTCAAACATTCTTGCATCTACTAGAAAATACCTGTTACCTACATTTTTAGTTCATATCAAAACCTGCTTAGTGAAAGTGCCTTCCCTATTGCAAAGCTCCATACTTATTACATAAGTTCACTGATTCCAAGTATAGATATAGATATGGAGGATTTACAGTCTTCACAATAGGGGTCTGGGATTTACAAATCCAATGATAAGCTTCTCACAAGCAAATCATATGCTTCAGTCCCTGCACAACCCTTAAAGACCTATCCACAGACTAGAGTCCCCAAAGTTGGTTATGTGATTGACCCAACGAAGGTGAAGGATTTTGCAGATGGAATTGTAGAACCAACCCTTCAAAAGTTTGGAAAATCTCTATGAGAAGGGGCACATCAAATATGTATCCAAAGGGCCAAGGCTAGACAATATGAAACATTCACAATGAGGATATGGACTTCCCAACTAGCACAATTCATTGTCCCAAGTGTACATCTGTGCCTTGACTTGGTTAAAATATGTACCAAATTGTTTCATGCACCCTCAAATACCATACAATAGGGTCAATTCATGGTGCAAATCACACTGAAGGCCATCAAGGACATGTTGGCCCTGTATCATGATAAGACAACCACATTTCCCACCATTTCCAAAATGTAGAAAACATGGGAAAATGTCAATAATCAATTGAGGTTTCTAAGATCAGAGTTGTAATTAGGGGAAGATGATACCACTGTGCTAGTGCTGCCAATAGGAAGGGCACAATTTACATAGGCCAATCAAGAAGAACTTTCCATGATGGCATTCATTTTTGGAATGAAAGAGGATATAACTATCTATGAAGAACAAATGGCCATTCTCTTCAGGTTAAAAACTATAGACAAGACTCAGGAGTATCAGCTAGATTTCTTAGAATAGATTGTCTATTCAATGGTTGACCAGCTCACCCATTTCAAATATAAAGGGGTTTTTAGGTATTATTCTTATCTATTTCACCTCATGTTGTATCAAAAATCCAACATCTTTTCCCAATACATGCATTTAAATATGTATGACCCAAGTTTTGGTCATAATAGGACCATTCTTGTGTCTGCATTGACACATATCTTGTCTAAAGCATCTGACCCATATGAATTTTGGGAGCTTTTTGTTGTCCTTGCTTTTTGTCACTTGAGCCCAGAGCCTGTTGAACATAGATTAACTCCAAGTGTCAGAGGCTTTATGACAAATTGCATTATTCCTTGTGATTACTTTTTTGGGTCCCATCATACTATCATTAGGGTCCATGGTTTTAATGGAGAACCAATGTTACTACCTAAGATTTTGACCCTTAGGTTAGCATTCTTAGAGGTCACCCAACAAGTGTCTGTAGTTGATAAATACTATGGCACTGGGAAGAAGAAGAAGAAGAAGAAAATGTATGATACTCCATGGATAGAGAAAAACATGGCCCTAGAGGTCAGAGATGCTGAGTATATGTTGCTGAGAAAACTAGCTTTCCTAGGTTTCTTTCTAATTGAGGATAAATGGGAATATGATCCAAGCAATTTCATAACCTCATGGGTTAAGAATAACAAGGTTTCCACTAGAATTGTGCATGAGGGTAATCCTTTTTGGGAAAATAGAAGAAACCCTAAGGAAGATATTCCTGATTTGTATGTAGAATTGATAGATTTGCCCTTTCAGGAGGCCAAACCATGGGAGACCTTTTATGTTAAGCTAAAGGATTTTGACCCTAAAATCAAAATGACTTTTTGGTTTAAGAAGGGCATTGAAGAACAAAGACTGGAAACTTGAGAAAATAGAAGCCTATTAGAAGTATAGGTAGGAGATTTGTGAGACAACTCACTCTTTTGGTAATGTGGATTCAGATGAGAAATGAGAGGAAATATAAGATGAATGTCATCCATCTCCTATCTCCATCCCTAATACAAGAACTCTACAAACATAGGGTGGAGAGTCAAAAGCCAGAGCAGAATCTAGTCATACAGTTGCTATTATTGCTATCTAGCCCCAATCTCTCGGTGCCATAGAAAAACAAAAGAGTGTGGTATCCTCACCACCTAGAGCTTCCCCATTAGTGTTAGCCTTTGGGGTTTTCAATTTTGTACAATCACCATAATAACAGTGGTAAATGTTGAAGAAAAGGAAGCACAAAAAGAAGAAGAAATGCCAAGGAAACATAAGAGGTTAAAACTTCAGCCTGATTCAGAGGAGGAGGTAGAGCCCTCACAGCATCAACCACTAAGTACATATGTTACTCCTTAGGTATGTGTTGTTTATCCTTTTTCTTCTCAATCACTTTCTTCTTTTATAGGGGTGGCAATCCCAACTGGCCAAATAATATTCCTTGCCACCTCTATTGTGCCAATTTCCCAAGAAACCCCACATATAGCTACTCAAGCCATCTCATCCCAAGCCACATCATTACCTTCATTTTCCCCCTCTATCCCAAAGAGAATACCTTCTTAGATTCCCCCTAGCCAACATTTGGCTATTCCCTATGGCTTGCCATAGGGTTATCCTTTTGTGGGTGGGCATATTGTCTCTCCCTCTACCTTCCAAACTCAAGCAGACACTGCTAAGAAGGCTAGAGAAGCTTGGATGGAGAAAAAGAGGATGAAAGATAATAAAGCTCTAGTTATACCACATATGAGGTCACTATTTGACCCAATCCAGTAGCAGCTAATTGTGACCCATTTGTCACCTAATGTAGTCAAGCCAAACAAGCAGATGCAACCTAAAGATTATACAATGAATGTAGTGGCTATGGATATGTCACTATTTAAATCACAGGACAGGGTTGAGCTACTAAATGAATCCACTTCTACTATAGCTATTGATTATTTGAAAGTATCAAAGAAGCTATAGAAGATGGAGAATGCTCTGGCTCAAGAGAAGGCAAATAGTAGTGGTCTGGCTATAGAGATCAAATCAAAGAATGATGAAATAGAGAGTCTCAACAAATAATTGTAAGATACTATCTCTTTTCAGACTCACCAGGCTATTCAGGCCCTAAATGCTTCTTTAAAAGAAGATTTGACACATGAGAAAGCTATAGTGACAGCCCTAAGGTGGGAAAAGGCAACATTACAAGAAAAATGTGAGGAAAACCTGCAACAGTTCACTCAGTTCTAGCAAAAGCTATTGAATGAACAAAACAATACCATTGCCATACAGGCCCAACTTCAAGCTGAGAAACAAATGACAAAGCAATTGACACTTGAGTTGGCTAATAGGCCAAAGAATGCATGAGTTTTGAACCTCATTAAGGAGCTATATGTATCAATATGGAAAAGAATCTATGAGGAGATTATTCAGCTCAGACCCTCTCTAACTTTCCTGTTAAATTCACAAAAATTGTGTGAAAAGGTGGAGACTTAAGTTGAAGCCACTCTGTCCACTGTCTCTTTGAGAGTGTTTGATTCTTAAATGCTGCTACAAAATCTATATGATGCAACTGATGGAATGTTATCATCAGTAGGGATTAGTGACAGAATGATTGCTACAAAAAGGGTGAATGAAGTTCTCAGTTACAACTCCACAATAATTAATTGCAAAGAGCTCCTTGATGTGGTAAAAAAAGGAATCAAAGACATGAAGTAGCATATTGAATATCTAGTGCAATTAGGTCTTCCTTCCCCTTTTCCTGATAGCAACACTATGTTAATGGTTGATGAGATTAAACCTTTGTTGTTAGTCAGACAGAATGATTAGTCAATTTTCTAGGGTTTAACAGATGATTCATCAGTACCAGAAGTGGAAGCTGTCTTGATTCCCATGTCCCAGCTTGAGTTCCAATTGAAGGCTATAGTTCATATTTTGTATATTTTTTCACACAAGGACATCATCAACCTTGATTTAGCCTTCCAAGAATTACAAAATAAGTAGGGACTATCTAATGATAAATGGTCTGTTTATCTGACAGCCTTACAGAAGTTGTGATTTTTGTCACATTTTTTATGCATTATTTGGATTCTTTTTTGAGCAGGCTAAAAATTCCTTGGGGTCACCAAGAATTGTAGAGTAAAATAATCTACATTTTATTTTGAGTTTTAGTTGTGCACTCCAAGTTTTGTCCCTACACATTTCAATTTTGAGGTAGTGAAGTTTTGACACAAAGCACGGGCACGAGTTTCATTTTTGCCTAAATTTTGTCTAAGTATCAAAGTCACGCAGAACATGCCAAGTTTCATCTACTGGGACACATTATACTTTGTTTCTAAAAGTAACGAAATGTGCCATGTGTCTCATGATAACTTAGCGGAGTATGACAAGTGTCAAAATCCGCATTTCAAGTTTCTTATGAGTTTCAAAGGCTTCTTTCGATAAGTTTTTCTCAATGTGTGTAGAGGCCACCAAGTGGCAACTACGGAAGGTTTCAATAAGTTTTTATAAAAGCAACAGAAGCCACCACATGTCCCTAGCTAAAGCTCAATGGAAACTACCACGTGTCCTTAGCTAAAGCTCAGTGGAAGCTGACAAGTGTCAACATCCACAGTTTCTTCATTTTGTTTTATTGTTGAGTAAAGACTGTGGTGGGCCCCATGTTTTATTTCTAAAGTAAGCAGAAGCTACCAAGTTTCATCATCTGTGTGAATCTAAAATGAGTCCTAAATGTTTCTATAGTGTAGCTAAAGCTCAGCAGAGATCGCCATGTGTCACCTTCCATAGGACTTAAAAAAGTATCTAAAAGCTTTTATACACAAGCTAAAGCTGCCACTGTCATTTTTTAAATTTAATGGAAAGTGCCACCTATCCCCATTCCCCTTTTGAATTTTCTTAGGCAATAAGTGTTGTGGGTCCCATTTTTTGTAAGTTGATAAAGTTTCAAAGCAACAGGCTGTGACAGATGTCAAAGATGGAGCACTCTTAATACAAAGACACAGTAAAGAGTATAAGTTATGCGAAAAGTGTTGTGTGTTTTTTGTAAGTGTCGTGTAAGCTTCCAAGTGTCATTTTCTGGTGCCTCCTAAATAATGAGATGGTTTTCAAGTAAGGCAAGTATAAGCCACCAAGTTTCCTTGCCTATTTCATAGTGGGAAGTGTCACGTGTATCTAATTCATCCAATGAACTTGCAGGGAGACTAAACATTTCAGATCCAAGAAATATCTTATGTTAAACACTTCCAATTAAGTTAGAGTTCAGTTAGACTATTGAGAAGGGAATGTACATGTAATCTTGAGCTAGCCCAATGCTATAAATATAGGTGCAGATGAGGGGATAAGGATCAGAAGATATCATCATCAGAAGAGAGAGAATTTTCTGTAAGAGATTGTTATCGAGAAGTTTTAGACTTTCTTTTTGTGGCCAGTAATATCATTTGCCTTTGTTCTATTTTCTTAATTTATAAAGTTTTTATAACTGTGCATGTATCTGTGACTTTTATGTGACTGTAAAATTAATAAGAGGACTGAATTATGTGCCTTTGTTGATATTTTATGTGTTACTACAAAAAATGTCTAAGTTGTGAGCCTTTGATTCTATTTGTTTTCATCTTTTACATTGATCATGCATTGTATGCTCTTTAATGTAATTGAATCCTAAAGATAGCTTCACTGTGATTAGTATTAAAGGATGAATTAAACTGAGGCGCATCACCATAGTTAAATTTTATTTCATTTCATTGGTGTTTCTATTTAATTTCTATCCCTTTTCTCACAATACTTTTGAGATAAAGAAGAGCCAACTTCTTTAAAATTTGGAGGTTGTTTCAGGTCGCAAGTCCCACATACCTGAAACTTCCCATTGTTGGTGTTGGAAACAATGTAATTTTAAGCATCAACATTACCCAAAAATAAAGAGTGCCAATAAAGACTTCAATTTGGACACAAGCTGAGCAATCCAACTAGCATTTTAATAAAGTGATTTGGAGATAGAAGTAAGGTGAAAGTGATTTATTTTTTACCCTTCTAGTTGTGTGTTTTTTTTAATAATTTTTATCATTAAGATTACCTATTATCTAGGCTTGGGAATGCTTTTTCAAAATCATTTTTTTGGATGTTTGATTCTACTAACAAATGACTAATGCATCTTTTCCCTTAGATTTCTATCACATACATAATGGCACACCTAATGGGACTATGCACCCCACACTCATCATAGGAGCATTTTTGGACCTCTTAGGAGATAGTTTAAATTAATTTATGACCTTGTTCATACATTGTTTGCCTAAATTTTATGTGTTTTGTCTTAGCCTATAGAACTATGAATTCATCTAATATAAAACTATGAATTTAGAACCAAAAACTACAAATTCATCATAAGAAATTGTGAAATAATCTTGATAAATCATGAAATCACCTCTATTTTAAACCAAACCTATAGAATTGTGAATTCAAAGCACTATTTTACGAATTTTTAAGGGTAAACTATGAAATAATCCAATAATTTTATTATTTTTCTCACCTGTCTACATATTTGTGTGAATTTGGAATAATTAATTGTGAAATCATAGTTAGAACTATGAAATCATTTTATGATATGTTTTTGTGGTTTTTATATGTTTCTATAAATTTGTTAATTTAAAGAATTTATTTATGAAATCTAGCCATAAATTAGATAAATCATTACAAATTAGCAACTATGAATTTATCAAGAAACTATGAAATTACCAAAAGAAACTATGAAATCGATAAGGATAACTGCAAAATTACCAAAGTCAGTTGCAAAATCAACTAACATAACTATGAAATTGGAAAAGAGAGTTGTGAAGTCATTCAGAAACTATGAAATTTCATTGTAATTTTTTTTGTGTTTTTGTTTTCTATGTTTTTATTAACCTATAATTTTATAGTTTACACTGACTATGTAACTATGAAATCAATCTAAAGAGCATATTTTCATAGTTTTTAGATCTAATTTACTAATATTTAGGTTGTTTTCATCAACTAATAAAACATAAATCAATCCTCTAACATTGTTTTAGGGAATTAAGTGAAAGAGAAGGATTTTTGGCATTAACAAGACCATTTCACATTTATTTTGATGCTTTAAAACCTTGAAAATAGCATTCAAAGTTCTAAAAAAGGCCAAAATTCAATTAGATTTCAATAGGTGATTTTTAAAAGAACAATAACATTAAACTTAGAGCTCTTAAGAGCACTTCGATTATTGTTCTTCTTTTTCAAAAGTACATAGTTTAATTCTCATAAAAAATTGCATGTATGCTCTCCCTTTGTCCCCTTTAGGGAACTTGGGTGACCAAAAATGAATTATTTTAATTTTTTTATTGATTCAAACCTAAATAAATGTCACGTATGTTCTCCCTTATTCATAGAGGCTTGGGTGACTCAGGAAAGACCTAGTTCTTCCATTTATTTTTCTTATTTGGCTTGTGAATGGGATTTCATCACCTCCTTATGAGTTCTTTAGGAGGAATTTGACCTTAGGTTTATTATCCCAATACTATTCCAACCCTAATCTCTATTAATTTATCTAGATATATGCATACCATTGGATTAGATAGTGGCTAAGTAGTTAACCTAACAAGTCCAATGGGTCACTGGGCCATGAGATGGTCCAGACATCAAACTTCACTAAGAAATACATGGCTGAAATCACTGTATAAAGAATAATTCTTTTGTATAAAAATCTATATGTTTTGTATCCAATTGATTTGAATTTTGTGCCCAAATGTTTCTAGGCACTTGTGGACCATCTAGATAATCCAAGTCAAAAATTTAGAATAATCAACCCCACTTATCATAGATTATCCTACCAAATGTTGAATTACTTTAACACTCTAAGTTATTTACCACATATCATTTTTTGAGAGACATAAGGGGTTTAAAATACTCTACCTACATTTGTTCTTTATTTTTGAATTAACAATTAATTCCTTTTAAGACTCGTATATTGGTGAAAACTTTGGCAGATACTATGTATACCTTGTGTCAGTTTTAACATATGAGAATTCACTTAGGTGGTACTTTTTTTCACTTGTATTATTTGAGTCCCAAATTAATTTTCCAAATTTAAACACTTCAAACAAACACATGTGACACACATGAATTTACACAAAGAAGTGTTATGCTACAAAAATTGTTCTAACTATTTGGCTTGTTGAAAATGAGACCAAAAACCATTTGTGCCCTTTATTTATAAATAGTGTTATTATTGTTGACACTTGGATTCAAACCCTTGAGGAGATACTCAACTCTCCTCATCCAATTGGCCTAATGGATTCATCTCTCTTGTTTTGGTTGACAATTTCATTGAGATGAATCTCTAGATAAGGGGCTAGCTCCCCTTGATGCACCTTTAAAGCTCTCTCTAACATATCAATTATGTATGAAAAGGGTTAAGGAAAATAAATAATAAACCAAGTGGTGATTCGCTAATGTATAATGTCATCATAATTGACTAAAACCACTACTTAAATACAAACAAGGTGTTTCTCACATAAGACTCACAACTCAGGATTCATTACTACATCAATTTTTCATATGCTAGATTCAAGAAGGTATATTATTCTTAGGAAGGGAATGAATGATTCAAAAGAGGGATACAATTATGGACCCCTTATAGGATATATCGACATTTATAAAATAATACTAGAAAAAACTTGTAATAGTCTCCTTTCTAGAAAAGAATACTAGCAAAGACCTACAACAATCTCCTTTTTGCAAATTGGTAGACCATCAAGAGTACAAGCTAGAAAAGAAAATATTTCACTAGACTAGACCAACAAGATTCAAGTCATTACTCAATATTATAGTATATGAGTGTAAAAAACACTTTTATGCTTCTTCATGAGTCCTTCAAGTAAAAACTTGGCTAGAGTCCAAATGTCACTCAGACATGTTTCACCTTGAGAATATTCATTATAATTGCATGAGAAAGAAGGGTGAGATGAGTCATGTCATGTTAGGAGTCTACTCATTTGAAACTAGTCATAAGAATGGCAAAAAGTGGCATAAAACCTCCAAAATATGCACAAGTAACTGCCTCCATCATAAACTATCAAGGAGTGTTTGAAACTTAAAATGGGGAAACTGACACATAACACTACTCAATGGACATGAGAATCATTGTGATAATTATAGAATACCCTTTCTAACTACCAGCCATCCTATGGACACCTCTGTTCATCAATTTTATGGGAGCTCTTTGGTTTGATTGATTTTCAATAATGACTCAAACCATCAACCTGTCTATTATTCATTTGTTTTACCTGCACCAAATCCTTGAGATATTTCCATTTATTACCTCCATATTTTCCCTCAAGTTCCTACCAAGATTTTTTGACTCTAATAGCTATTTTTCATAGTTTAAAGTTGATGTTTGTAGGGCCATCACCTTCCTTATTCCTTTAGAACATTTTCCCTAGACTTACATTTCTTTCAAACTTTTTCCAAGTACTCTTTAACTATGGAAAGTTCCCTTTTAGAACCTCTGCATAGGACACTTTTGCTTGCAATATGTCTTTCAAGGAACTTTTTGGGGCACTTGGCTTCAAAGGTGTCCTTCGAAAGATTTATCTCAGCCACTTTTCCTAAAATAATTTCTTCGGGATTTTTTCTTTATGCACTCTTTCTATTTTCTTTGGACTCTTTGGTGAACCTATCCTTCGGACATTTTTCCCCAAGAAAATCTTTCAAGATTTTTTGCTGAAAGAAATAATTGAGGATTTCCCAAGATTAATTTCCATGGAGTTTTTGACTTGAGTAATTCCTTTGGATAAAAATTTTGAAAGAATTACTCCTTAGTTCTTTTTCAAAGTAGACAATTTTCCTAAAAAAAATTTGTAGATAACTTTTATGAAAGAATTCCTTCAGGGTTTTTGTTTGGTCCTTCAAAAATCTTGAAAGTGTCATTTCAAATTTGTGTTTGGTTCACTTCTCTATGGAGGGGTACCCTTTGAAAACTTTTTAAATTACCATTTTTCCAAAAAAGTACCCTTTAGAAGGATTGTAGAGTGTCCTTCAAAAAAGATAAAGTGCCCTTCAGGGAAATGAAAACGAACCCTTCAACTTTTATAAAATGGACCTTTAGATTTATTGAAAATTACACTTTTGAAAGTAAAATTATCCCTTCAAAAACTTTGAACTGAGCCAAAAAGTGCCCTTCAAGAAAATGAACATGACACCTTTGGCTTTCTGAAATGGTCCCTTAGCCTGAAAAAAGGTCCTTCGATGAAATTATTTTGGATAAAATGTTTGAAACAATTCCTGATACTTAAACAAAAAAACCAAAATAAAGACTCAAAAAGAATGAGCACTTGTACTTCTATTGTGGACTTTGTATGGAACATCTCCTCTGAATGAAATCTATATTATGTTGAAGAAACCTAAGCTCACACTAAGACATGATATTCACCCCTAAAAGATCTAAATGCCAAGTTTTCATATAGGGTTACCCAATTTTGACATGTAGGATCAAAATTTGGTCAATAAATTAGTGAATCATAGGGGTAGTATGCATGTTATACTAACTAGACCAATAGGCTTATCATTTTATTGGGCTTATAGAGCCATCTAAGGGCATAAATAAACAAGCAAATTTTACCATGATTTAGAACTTGATCAATAAGACAACTAGTTACCACCTCAAAACACACAAGGGAAAGAACAAACACACAGATAGACCAAAGCAAACACACTTGTGCTACTAAGAACTTAGGAGAATTGAACTTATCAAAATGAAATCTAATTATGTAAAACTAACCAGGTATGCTCTTGCCCATCCTAGATAAATGGGGAAATTTGAAAATCCTCTCACTTCATGACATGAAATATTGGATGAGTCAAGAAGCCTTTTGTCTATGACCATTACTACCTCCATGCTTCTCGTAAAGTTTTCCAACCTTATTGGCATGATGCTCATTAAGAACAAAGTAATTACAAATAAAATTACCAAGGAAATGAACTCTTCTTGTACATGATCACTTGTTTCATGTTTCTGACCTTTCAATTTCTCATGATTAACTCCCATACTCTCTATAGGCATGATTTTAAAAGGATTGAATTCATGTTCATTAGAAACTTTAGACCAATATGATCTTTCTCTATCCTTCAAAAGCTGATGAGTTCCTTTTAGATGGCGATATTCCCTCTTGATGACTACAAATATATCATTCTTAAATTCACAATCCTCTTGAAAGAATAAACATGAAAGCTTGTTTCTCCTTTGCATACTTTCTTGAGTTCTAATGCCACCTTCTCCATTTTTTACCAACTGATATCTTCCTTGAAGAGGAGTATAGCCTACTCCAATGAATTCAAACAATTCATCCAAATTTTGATCAATAACCTCTGCTAGTCCATCCATAGTATCTTGTAAAGTAAGAAAATAAGCAATGATCATTCCTCCTCACTAAGTATGGAGGCAAAATCTTGTGAATAATTTTTTTGTTCACCAAGGGGGTACCTATGGTGATTTTCTCCTCATCTACTCTCATAAAGTCTCCTTGATCAGTTGTGAATTGAAAATATTATTCTTCAATTACCTTTTTTAAGATAGGTTCCTCAACACAAGGAAAGCATTCTTCATCAACCAAGCAAGGAAATTCAACACAAGGACTCTCAAAATCAGATGGGGAATGGAATGTAAGGGGTTATTTTGAAATCTCATAGAAGGAGGGGCCAAAACTTGGGCCAAAATCATTTGATTCTCTTCCTTTCACTTGACCAACACTTCATCAACATCAAAATTAACTTGAGGAATCTCTTGATGAAAGGTAGATGGGGTGTGTTTAGGCATAGGATCTTAATTTAGGTCTAAACATTCCATCTCACCTTGACTAAATAGCCTCATCTTTGCCTCTAATTCCTTAATTTTTTTAGCTATATTCTCTTGGAAGAGTCTTTCTTGGATCTTATAGGAATCATCATAGAGATGGAGAGTACATAAAGGCTATGATGGAGTACAAGAATATTTTTGAGAAAGGGTGGAAGGGACTTGAGAAGTACTAGCTTCATTTTGTACTTCACACTCTTGAACAATACTCCTTTTATTTCTTGCCCCAAGGTTTTACTATTTCACTCTAGATCATGATCTTAGGATTGGGACTCTCTTCTTGAAGAAAGTTGGGAGAGGTTTGTATAAGATCAAACTCGTCTTCAATTTCATATTCTTTGACAAAACTTTTCTCCTCTTGATGTTAGGTAGAAACTTCATTCACTTTCTCAAGATCTTGAGCTGGTTCATGATAGACAGTTATCCAAATTGGAATCTTGACATCACGTTGAGGGGCTTGAGAAGGTTCAGGGAGACTAGGAAGAGTTTTCACATGCATAGGAAGAGTTATTTTATGATGGATGTGCTAATTTTAAAAGGAAATAGAATGACCTTCTTCAAAGGAGGGCTCATAATCTAAAGAATTCAAATAGTTAGTCTCCATAGAAGGTTTTTCAATATCCTTTGGTATTGGATTGCTAAGTTCAAGGGATTAACAACATGAGTAATTAATTTTGGTATAGGATAAAATGCATTATATGGGCTAGAAGGTTGAATCACTTTATTTTGGTGAGAAAGTGTTATTTGATATAAGGTATTTAGTTTATACAAGGAGGGTTTATTTTGTATGGTAGAAGGCTATCTTAGGATGGAAAAAGGCATACAAGGCTGATTGCCTTAAGTGGCTTGACTCCTCCATCTTACTAGTTTCTCCGTCATGGATTACATGTCTTGAGCTTGTCTAAACAAACACTCCTCCTTGTATATTATCTCTTTCTAATATATATTTTTCTCATTCAACCTATCTATCTCCAATATTTGCTTCTCAAAATCCAACATTATCTCCTTATCACTCTTGGATTGACTAGGAGAAGGATAATTAGAAGAGTTGCCTGAGGTGATTCCATGAACAACATGAGCTTGATCAAAACTATAAAAAGGAATATAAGGGCCATACTACTTAAAAATGGGATTATACATACCAAATATGATTTCTTGATGCACTAAGGCTGTTTGACCAGCTGATTTAACTCAGAGTCACCATTGGTGTTGATTGAAATGTTTCCAAAAGGCTGATTGGTTGAAGAACACACCAATAATTATTCACCTCATTGGATAAATAGTCCCACCAAGCATGCCAAAAACTATTTACACTTGGATTCATAACCTTGAGGATATTCTCAGCTCTCATCATCCAAGTGGAATAATGGAGTCATCTTTCTTGCTATGGCTGATAATTTTGTTGAGATGAATCTCTAGATAAGGGGCTAGCTCCCCTTGATGCACCTTAAAGCTCTCTCTAACCTATCAATTGTGTATGAAAAAGGTTAAGCAAAACAACTAAGAAACCAAGTGGTCATGTACCAATGTATAATTTCCTCATAATTTATTAAAACCACTACTTAAAGACAAACAAGGTGTTTCTCATGCAAGACTCACAACTTAGGATTCATTACTACATCAATTTTTCATATGCTAGATTCAAGAAGGTATATTATTCTTAGGAAGGGAATTAATTATTCCAAAAGGAGATATAATTATGGACAACTTCTAGCATATCTCAATACTTATAAAAGAATACTAGCAAAGACCAACAACAATCTCCTTTCTACAAATTGGTAGACCATCAAGAATACAAGCTAGAAAAGATAATATTTCACTAGACTAGACCAACAAGATTCAAATCATTACTCAATATTATAGCATATGAGTGGAAAAAACACTTGCATATTTTTTCAATAGTACTTCAAGTAAAAATATATCTAGAGTTTTCCCAATAACTAGTGAAGATTACTCAAAGAGCTGAAATAATGCATATATATAGCTTTTGAGAAAGGAATCAAGTAAGAGAAGTCCAATAGTCACTCAAACATGTGTCACCTTGAGAATATCAGTTACAATTACATGTGAAAGAAGGGTGGGATGAGTCATGTCATGTTAGGAGTCTACTCATTCAAATCTAGTCATAATAATGGTAAAAAGTGACATAAAACGTCTAAAATTTTCACAGGTAACTGTCTCCATCATAAAGCATCCAAGAGCATTTGAAACTTAAAATGGGGAAATCGACACATAACACTACTCAATGGACATGAGACTCATCATGATAGTTGGATAATACCCTTTCTAACTACCATCCATCCTATGGACATCTATGTTCATCAATTTCATGGGAGCTCTTTGGTTTGATTGACTTTCAATAATGACCCAAACCATCAACCTGCCTATTATTCACTTATTTTGCCTAAACCAAATGCTCAAGATCTTGCCATTTGTTACCTCCATATTTACCCTCAAGTTCTTGCCAAGATTTTTTGACTCCAATGGATATTTTCCATAGTTTAAAGTTGATTTTTTTAGGGCCATCACCTTCCTTATTCCTTCAAAATATTTTCCTCAGACTTTTGCCAAGTGCTCTTTAACTATGGAAAGTGCCCTTTTAGAACCTCTATGTGGGACACTTTTGATTGTAAGATGTATTTTAGGGAAATTTTTAGGGCACTTGGCTTCAAATGTGTCCTTAAAAATATTTTTCTCAGCCACTTTTCCTAAAATAATTCCTTCGAGCTTTTTTATTTATGCACTCTTTCTATATTCTTCAGAATTTTTGGTGAAGCTATCCTTCAAAAAAATTCCCTAAGAAAATATTTCAGGATTTTTTGCCAAAAGAAATCATTTGGGATTTCCCAAGCTTAATTTATATGGACTTTTTGACTTGAGTAATTCCTTAAGATAAAAAGTATGAAAGAATTACTCCTTATTTCTTTTTCAATGCGAACAATTTTCCTAAACAAATTCTACAAACAATTTTTCCAAAAGAATTCCTTCAGGCTTTTTGTTTGGTCCTTCAAAAATCTTGAAAGTGTCCTTTCAACTTTGTGTTTGGTTCACTTCACTGTGGAGGGGTACCCTTTAGAAACTTTACAAAGGACCATTTTTCTAAAAAATTACCCTTTGAAAGGATTACAGACTGTCCTTCAGAAAAGATGAAGTTCCCTTCAGGAAAATGAAAATGACCCCTTCAACTTCCTTGAAATGGACCTTCAGAGTTTTGCAAATGACCCTTCTAAAATTAAAATTGTACCTTTGAAAAATTTTAATTTAGCCAAAATTTCCCTTCAAAAAAATGAATATGACCCCTTTGTATTTTTGTAATGGTCCTTCAAACTAAAAAAAGGTCCTTCAGGGAAATATTTTTGGACAAAATATCTGAAACAATTTTTGACACTTAACAAAAAACCCAAAATAAAAACTCTAAAAGAATGAAAACTTGTACTTTTGTTGTAGGATTTGTATGGAACATCTCCTCCAAATGAAATTTGCATAATATAAAAACCTGAAGTCTTGCAGTTATGGAAACTCAAAGTTGAAAACCAAGATAAACCCAAAGTGAATGACTGAGCTCAAATGACCAAGTCCAACAATGTTTTTGAAGCAAGTCTTTGAACATGAAAAAAATTGTTTTTTCTTTGGTGAAGGACCTATAACTTATTACACAAGAAATTTTAACTAGGATGAACAAACCCACATGATCAGCTTCTTTTTCAACTACTATACGTATAAGATTTGTCACTTTGAAAATGTTCTTTAAACTTTGATCAGACCTATTGGAATGACTCAAATCAAAGTAAAAAGGACCTATAAAATTAACTAATCAAAGCTAATATAATTCATATTATGTTAAAGAAACCTAAGCTCACACTAAGACATGATATTTACCCCTAAAATATATAAAGGCCAAGTTTTCATATAAGGGTACCCAATTTTGACCTACAAGGTCAAAATTTGGTTAATAGTTACTATGGTTGTTTTTACCTAGACAAGTTGGATTTACTCTCAAATAGGTTCCAAACATCCTAGAAGTGTGAAGCCAATTTCAAATCTGGTGTGGTTATGCCATTCACATATACCTTTGACCCTTTTTCCAAGAGTTAAGCTTCCTTTTAAAACCAAGTATGAAACATGTTTCTAAGTATAGATCTAGGTCAACTAGTTTACATTTGAGTCTTGCCTACCACTTGGGCTTGAATTTTTTACTTTTTGCACTTAGTTAGTGATACCTGAGTTGGATTTGTAGTTGGTTTATATATGTTTACCTATAACAACTTCAAACCTTTATTTTTTGATGGTAAATTCCTTTTAGACCATGTTCACTTTTGACCTAATGTTCATGTTTACCTCAACCAAGTGCACTCTTTATTTCAGACCAATTACTTTAGATTTAAGTTAATTTCCAAGGCTTGTTTTATGATTTTTACCAAAGACCTAGCATAGCTTCATTTTTATTCATAGACCAAGTTTGTTTTACCTTTAGATAGTTCAATACCTTTGTCTAAGAATGGTTTCATGTTTGCATTCTAAGTTTGCCTTAGAGTTATCATATGCCTTTGCTAAGGCCATCATTTGTGTTTCACTATTAGACCTCTTTCTAAGAGATAAGTTTATTTTTCATGGTAGTTTTAGAATATGACCAAGATTGTTTCAATTTTCCATTTTAGACCATGTTTCAAACATTTGAAATGATAGACCAATATTTTCAAAAGATGTTTACCATTGATTTCAACCATGCATCACTATACACATAGTGTAGTCATGTATAATTTAGAGAATGAAAACATTATCAAAAGTGACTCTTTTGCTCAAGACCCTTATGGAGATGGCATATCATATGAGATGCATCCTTATCCCACATATGATACCCATTTTATAGATTATGGTCAAGACCCATTAACACATTATCTTGCCAACACACCTTCTTATCCAGGGTAAGACCAAGACCAAACTATGTAATAACTTACTACAATACCACTTAATATAGAATAGGTCTAACAGTAGTAGCCTTATTATGTGACTGCTTTAACTCATACCACTTACGATCCTTACTTGTTTAATAATCACCTTTTGGAGAATAGGGATGAAATCCTTATTAGTAGTATAATTAGGTGATAAATTCCTTGCTAAATTTACACATGAAAGTTTACTTAGCTTAGTTAGAGATCATAATAATGTGCCTGCCATTAGACCATTCAAACAAGCATCATCTAGACACAACCAAGCCCTCATACTAATCAATATCCAAGACCTTGCTATTCTTATAAAATGGAAGGGTTAAATTTTTGACCATATTACACAAATATTAAAATCATACCAAACACACCTCAACTCATCCAAGAATTTGAATGCAATGACCATTTCCAACACACTGCTCATTAAGTTAACTCCATCAATTGGGGTGTAAACTGACTCATCAGGATATATTAATACAAGAATAGACCCATGAACATAAAGTATTCAAGTTGGGGACATGTTTAATACCCTATATATTGATTTAAAAAAACATAATTCCTATGTAAGACCCTTCTAATAATGTGACAAAGAGCATGCAAGTATATCCCAATATACACCAAGATGGGTCGCATGTACAACATAGAACTTCACAATAAGTTCCCCCACAAACACCTTAAGTGGTTTATAATAGTAGGGGGTAGGAACATCTAGTTTCCAAACATAATAAATGACTAATCCTCCACCATTTTATTCTTCAATTACACTATAACTAGCAAATAACAAAACACATACCAACATTCCACTCCAACAAGGGGTGACCAATCCTCCACTGTAATAGGTGGTAAACATTATTCCACCCTAATAGAGGGTAACCAACATTCCAATATAGAAAATATAAACTAATGTTACACCAAAAAAAGTGGTAAATCCATCACAAATGTTATCTAATCAAAAATATACCTTTATTAGTCAAAAATAATTGGTAGCTAATCAACAACCAGTTTCAAACATTCAACAAGTACCAAACATGCAACATGTGTTAACCCAACAATAGGGGATTAACCCCACTAGTAAATAATTGTATTTCACCCAATAAATGCCTCACATTTAACAAGGGACTAATATACAATACCTTAGCAATAGACCTCTATCGAACACTAGGTACTTTTTATATAATAAGGTTTGATTAGTCAACAACATGTTCTTATTCAAACATAGCACACACAGTATATTCCATAAGGCCAAATACCTTCATCATAGTTGTAGTTTCCTCCAAATCATATTTGTATTATAAATTTTGGCTATAATATTTATTAATAACATGTATCATATAAATAATACATTCCTAACCAAAGGATTCATATTATAGGTCAATCGGTCAATCAAGACAATTTTTTGCAATAACACATTCCTCTATTATACTCTGGTTAAGGGAATCCAACTTTGACCATCAAGCCAAAATTGTATAAAAATGTACCATCTAGTTTTCTATCCCAATAACGAAACAAATAAAAGATGCAATTTCAGCCATTCAGACTGGGAAACAAAATTAAAAAAATTTAAACTATAATAACCCTTATAGGATTATTTAGATAAAATCTGATTTTCTATGATTCTAAATATAAATAACTTTGATTTAATAATTTTTGGAATATTAGTGTATTATTCTTAATTCAGTTAAAGGATATGAGTAGTAAAATCAATAAATAAATGTGGAATAGTTAAGCTACTAGTTTGTGTAAACGAGATTGTAATTTTGACCTTTCTAAAAATAGTAATAAGGGGAATAACACAAGACTTAGCTAGAAACTAATTGATCCAACTGAGATAGAGGCTATAATTCACAGTGTAGGGTTGGGACACTATCACAAACTAAGATTTGACCTTCGTTTTATGATTAGATAGGAGTGTTAAAACTAGACAGGAGTAGTACCAGCATTATAGTCCACCTTTGTTGCTATTATCCTAAGGATCTAAGATTTTTGGGTTTTTTTTCAAGTCTTTGTGACCTTGTCTATGAAGTTTCTATAGTTTAAATTTTATATATCCCCATATAGAGTAGATTTTTTCTTCAAACCCTATGTTCCCTTATGCTTTTGACCAATTTCAATAAAGAAGGGGGGTTAGTGTGTGTAAGATTCATTGGACATGGATCCACAACCCTTATGTGGGCACGTTGCCTACATACCAATACTCTGAAGAGGGATAAAGCCATATGTAGTTCTCCCACTTGATGTGCTTTATGTAATTATGTGTATGAAGATGCATAATGCTAAACTAGATGTGCTTGAGGTGGCTAGGGATTGTTGTAAGGATTTGATTAAACTTGTAAGTGTGTTGGTTGGTTGTATCCAAATAATAGGGAAGATTGCTTGAGTAGTCTTACTTGTATTCTCTCTTGCTTAGTGATAATTGCCAAGCATTTCCAAATAATATTTGAATGGGTTTTTATAAGGATTTATTGGTCATGGGTTGAATGTAATCACATTAGGCTGATAAAGAGAAGGATGGGGAACCAAAATAAATTGACCATTGGGGCCATAAATAGACTTGGACAAGAGTGCCAAAAGTGGACAAGAGTGGCATCAACACTATATTCTTAGTATAACACTATTATCATTTGTAGATAGGACCTAAGAGAACTGATCTATCATGGAAAGAGGAGTTTGGATCACATGAGATCAAATATAAAAGGTTATAGATGACTAGGAATTAATTAAAGATGCCTAGGAGGGTCATGAGAGCAAGCACGAGTAACCTAATGGGTTGGGTGTCATTAGCCACACTTAAGTTACCAATTTTTGTAATTTATATGACTATATTTTTCCCCCTTTTATTTTAGTGATGCAACCAAGTGAAATACTAGGATAAAGGAAAAATAGAAAGCGTACCTAAACTTACCTGCAAGGGTGAATCCCATGAAGTTGTGTGATGTTGGGTGTGCATAGAGAGAGCACATTGTGAAATGTAATCTGTAAGAGAAAATAAATAGTAAATTAGTTCTTACTAAATATGTTATATCTAAAACAAGAATGTATAAAGTTGGGTAAGAGAGAGAGGAAGAAAAAGGAATGAATATACCTCACCAGGTAAATGAACCAATATAATACATGTTATGTTGTTAATTAATGCTATATGTGTTGGGTATGTGCTAAATGATGTTGAACCAAGAGTAATATCATGAACGAAGCTGAGTGCCTAATTCCTTGGAAGTGGCTCAAGAATGCAAAGGCTAGCCCTTTGGCTCCATCATCACTGACTAAGTGAAGCTAGGTGATCTTAAATGTGTTGATCAATATTTTGAATATGTTTCCAATCCCTCTAAATAGGTGGATCAAAAATACAAAGGCTAAATATTCATTTGGCTCCATCATTTCCTCATGAAATGAAGATATGAACTGATACTAGTATGAAATGTATATCATATGAGATGGATCTTGAAGCCCATAAATTTACTATGACCTGATAATGTTGGCATGGATATATGAATGTATACTAGAAACTAGGCCACTCTTGACCACTCTAAAATATGGAGATTAGGCTTGTATAAAATCCACTCCAAAACAGATGCACTAGACTTATATGAAATCCACTCAGGAACTTGGGAACTTAGGAATGTGAAAGTTAGGATTGTATGAAAAGCATTCCAAAATGATTCAAAACACCTATAGATGGAATAAGGTATGTAATTTATGAGAATACCTGGGTAATGCTAAACTCAAAAAAAAAGAAAATAAATGTGCCATGCACATTGCCCCCAATCACTAGTGTCTGAAACATGGATTCTAATTTGGAAGTCATTTCAACTACTGTATCTAAAACTAGAAGTGAGAACCATCATGCTACGCATGATGATTCCTATATATAGATTCTCTAAGTGAGAGTGTACTATAAATTACTAATTTTAAACTATTTTGGTTGTGTAAAACTATAGTTGAACTTACATTTTTTCTTACTTCTAAAAGGTTTAGTTTTGTCTAGATAGGAGCATCAAAAGTGGACACTAGTGGCACGAACATTGTATTCTAAGTTGGACGCTATTATCCTGGGCCAAATGTAGTAACTGTTATGTTATTCTCGCTATCTACCTAGGCTTTTTTTACTATTTTGATGTTTGGATATTGTTCTAGATGTGTTGAATGTTGTTTTTTTACCATTAAAATCTTTGATATTTGTGACAAGACCCCTATTTGTTTCCCCCTCTTTTGAGGATAGGAATAAAGACCTTATAATGACTACCTTCAAAAACAAATCCCTACAAGTGTGTTATGTTATAAATATACATGATATAGTAATGATAATCGATAAGATATCTTAAGATATAACATGATTTGTATTGAGATATTGTTATATCAATAGGGGTGTGCCTAGATGGATATAATAATGTAATAACATGTGAAATTTATTGAACTAAGAATGAAATTTTGGTTAGTTGTTAGTTGTTAGTTGGAGGGATGGAGCATGATGTCCATCATGACATCCAATAAAGAAAGATAATGCATGTTGTGAATCATGACATTGCAAACAATGAAAAGTAAACAAGAAACAAGTACACAAGGCAATTAGCAAAAAACATATAAGGTTGGCCAAGGGGCCACATAAAAAAGGGACACGGGCACATGTCACTCATACTAGAAGGCAAGCATATAAGGCATGTTCAAATGCTACATATACATATAATTAAAATAAGCAAAGTTGGTGTGTAATCTACAAGCACATAGAAGAGTACAAGTAAAGGAAATTAGCAAATATCCTAAGGCACACACATGAATAAAAGAAAATGACATATGAAAATGTCCTAAGGCACATACAGGAGACAAACAGGAACTAGAAAATGCAATCACATCAAGCTACACTAAGCAAGAAAATAAATCATGTAATAACTAGAAATGCAATCACATCTAACTAATCAAAGCAAGAGGGAAAGTATGAAAGACATGTCAGTACAATACTAAGTATATGCTAAGAAATACACAAGTGATATATACTAGTGAGTGTCGATAGAGTAATTTGTGTAAGCTATGAAATAATGTACATCATCATGATAACTAGAGTGTGTGGTGTAAGAATGACATGACTTGGATGGTGTAGTCATGTAGAAGATGCCCCTAGTGGGTATGTATATCAATGTGTGTCTTGAATGTAGAAGTAGGATGCCCCTCAATGGGTAGAGTGAAGCAATCAAAGATTTTTATGTCACTACACACATCAAAATAATATCGAATGAAGTATGGTAATGTAGATAAATCAAACAACAATAACATAGAATAATAAATGTAAGTCTAGCATAGTATTAGAAATGTAAAGCATGGATAATGTATATAATCAAAATGTTTTTGGTATTTTTGAGTTATTTTCATGTTTTTTAATTTTTAATATAAGCTATGTACAATCATTTCATAATAAACTATGTATATGTAAGATGGGAAAGGATGATACTAACTGATGAGTCTCATGGGAGACACTCTATCATGGTGTCTTGTATCAAGGAGAGGAATTGTCCATGATCATAAATCATGATAGAAATGTTGAGACTATGGATCTAAAAGATGTATATGTTGTAAATGTTCTAAAATATTTGAAGTAAAAACCAACTATGGGATCCCACTATAACTTGAGAATTAGATGCAACTGTAAGGCTCTTAGGGACCCATTTGGTAGTAAGAGAAGCTCTCTGAACATGTGCTCTATGAGTAGATGCATTAGATCTCAATGATACTACCCTATAGGTGTGAACACTACAACTAAAATTTATCTATAATCTTGAATATGTGGAGGTGTATGAACTCTTTGTGCTAGTAATGGGTGCCTCAATTGTGTTTGAATCAGAACTACAGGAGGAACTATAACTGGTGGTAAAACTAAAATTGGTAGCAAAACTAAAATAGGTGGAAAAACTAAAATTGGTAACTATAAAGTAGAAGATAGATCTAAAGTGGGAAGTGATAACTCATTAGAAATCAACCAACTATAATAACCTGATTAGCATAAATTAATTTTATGCATCTATGAATTGTAGAAGGTATTATTCAAAGTTTTTGGATCCATGGTTGACCAAGTAACATATCAAAGATTCTTTCATTGGGAATAATAGTGAATGGTGTGGCCATGTGTGTTGGACCAACCTATAAAGGAAGTATGATCTCACCAAATGAACTCTATATGTTCCCACTAAATCTATTGATAATTGTGTCCATCAGAGTAATATCCTACTCTAAATATCCCAAATTCTATAATAGTGTAATAGTACACATGTTCACACTAGATCCATTATCTATGAGAACACATTAAATAGGATGATTATGAATGTAAGATTTGATAAAGAGTGCATGATAATCTGAATCATCTTTAACAATCTCCTACTTTGAGAAAGAGATGGAAGGCCTAGCTAAAACTCTAGAATTGTATACACCAATCATGTTACTCAAAGGATGTGTCTCAATTGAAGGTGCCCAATATGTATCTAGTGGTGGATTTTTATGATATGTATGGTGAACCCCTAATTTGTCCCTTGTCTCTTGTTTAGGATGCTATAAAAATGGATCTAAGAATATTTTCGAAGTTTTATCCTATGTTTGCTTTGCCTAATGAATCTTAATTGAAGTGCCAAGATCAATATGATTACCATCTATCAAATCCTATATCTTGTGTCTCAAATTGATACATCTATTTGTTGTATGGCCTAGTGCCCTATGAAACTTGAAAAATTCATGTTGATCATATCCCCATGGAAGAGGATTTTTTGGGTTAATTTCTCAAATAGGAGGGAGAGATATGATGTTACATTTCAATAGTTGATATAAAAATCTAGATAGAGAAACTGGTAGATTCGTGAAGGTTCATCAAGGAGGTGATAATAAAACCACTCACTGAGGGGGCTCGCAATCTACATTAATTATCAGTTGATTTTGACTCTTGTTATCATCGACCTTGAATTTGTATGGGACTTTTTTATTACTCTTATTTTTTATGTCTAAGATACTTGCGTAATTGATTTTACCCATTGAAATTAGTTTGACTTCTCATTCCTTTAGTGTGTGACACAATTTAGGGAAAGAAAAGAATCTTTTGAAAATGATTGAATCATGTAAAGCTGGTAAAAGACTCTATTTGAAGAGATCTTGTAACTCTTGATCAGCCATGATGCTAGTCATCTTAACCAAAATAGTCTTATATCAGAGAACATAATTTGTGAGATGCTCATTTGACCTTTGTTTTTTAAATTCAACTTGGGCATATGAAACCTTATCACCAATATTAATGCTGAAATAAGCTAGGAAAATATTGGCTAAAGGATTGAATGCATTGATCAACTGATTTAGTAGACTATAGAACCATTTTAAAGCATAATCCTTTAGAATTTGTGAAAATAACTTAGTAAGTAGTCAGTCATTGGGTACATAGTCCAAGCATTCTATGTGAAAAGCTCTAAAATGTGTCTCTAGATCACCCTTTCCATCATATAGAGTAAGCTTAGGTTAAACAAAACCTTGTGGCAAGGGTGTAAAATAAATGTGACATGCCAATTGTGTATTTAGTAGAGCAAAAAAATACAAATCTTGCATAGGTCTAGAGGCACCTTGCTCAAGATGTAGCACCTTGGATTGAAGAGATTTTATCTCTTGCACAAGGGTTGCCACATCAAGAGACAAAGATGTACTAATTGTATATGGTGACATAGAGGTAGGTTGGGCTATTATAGGGGGTTGTTGAGACATAGTTTCCACCATAGTGTTATTTGTAACTGGTTACTCTAAAAGAATGGAAGATTCAACTTGCTTAGCCTTTTTAATTTTTGTGATAGATTACAAGATAAGAGTATGATCTCAAGGCTAGTCCTAGATTCTTTCTCACAAAATTTTTAGGATCAAATCTTTATTGCAGACTTCTTTATCAACAATTGGTGGAAGTGGATCAGTAGTCCAATGTGATGGAACATGAACATTAGTGTGTAGATCATTTTTATTTTCATACTGCTCATTATCAGAGTTATCTTTATTATAATTAATGTAATATAGATGTGTAGAATAGATAATAAGAAATTAAGTTGGATGTTTATCCATGGTATATGGTTGAGTTACCAGAATTTGGGTGAATTTAGGAGGATTGGCACTAAGTCTTGCACTTTATCTTGAAGGAAGAGATGCAAGAAACTTAGGTGGCATAAGGAAAACAACTTGGATAATAGTAGAAAATATTAAATGGATATAATATAAACAAGGAACTATAATATGCATAAAAATGATACAAATCTCACAAACATGTAAGGTGATACCTCGATAACCAAATAGGAACTACTATATGCAACTAGGGTTTCAAAGATAATTATTTGAACTATTTACTATGAAAATTTGAAATTGAAAGTGAATTTTTGAGTTAAATATGCTAGTAAAAAATCAAAAATTTAGTCAAAAATTTGTGATTGAATGCGACCTAGTAGATACAACTAGGGTTTTGAAAAATATATTTTTAAAAATTACTATTCAATTTTTAAATTTGAAGTGTATTTTTGACTTCAATATGCACCTAAAAATTCAAAAATTTATTGAAAAATGGTTGATTGAATAGGACCTAGCATGTGCAACTAATGTTTTGAGAAATAATAATTTTTTAAAATTAATATTGAATTTTGAAATTTAAAGTGTATTTTTGATTTAAATATGCTAGCAAAAAATAATAAATTTATTGGAAAATTACTGGGACCTAATATGGGAAACTAAGGTTTGCAAGAAAATTTATTTTAAAATTACTACAAAATTTTAAAATTTAATGTTAATTTATGATTTTATTATGTAGGTAAAAAACCAAAAAAAATAGAAAAAATAAGTAGAAAATTTACCCTAGGGTTTTTATGTGCAAACGAAGTAAGTCAGGTTCGCCAAATGTTTTAAGAATTTTTGAAATATTGGTGAATTATTCCTAATTTAGTTAAAGGATCTGAGTAGTAAAATTAGTAAATAAATATGTAGTAATTAATCTATTGATTTGTGTAAACTAGATTTTAATTTTGACATTTCTAAAAATAGTAATAAGGGGAAGAAAATAAGACTTAACTGGAAACTAATTGATCTGAATGAGATAGAGGCTAGAATTCACTATGCATGGCTGGGACACTATCATAAACTAAGATATAACCTTCATTTTATGATTTTATAGGAGCACCAAAATTGGACAGGAGTGGCACTAGCATTGTAGTCCACCTTTACTATTATTATCTTGAGGATCTTAGCTTTTTGGGGTTTGTTCACTAGTTCTATGTGACCCAGTCTATGAAGTTTTGGTAATTAGAAGTATATAGAGCTCCATATAGAGTATATTTTATCTTCAAACCCTATTTTCCCTTGTGATTTTGACCAATTTTGAGAAATAGGTGGGGTAGTGTGTGTAATATTCACTAGACATGGATTCACACCCCTTGTGTGGGCACATTTCCTACATACCAATACTTTGAAGAGGGATCAAGCCTTATATTGTTCTCCCAATTGATGTGCTTTGTGTAATTATGTGTATGAAGATGAAAAATTATAAATTGGATGTGCCTAAGGTGGTTAGGGATTGGTGTAAGGATTTGAATGAGCTTGTAACTGTGTTTGTTGGTTATATGTAGAGAATAGGGAAGATTGCTTGAGTAGTCTTACTTGCATTTTTGTTTGCTTAGTAATAATTGTTAGCCCTTCCAAATGATCTTTGAATTGGATTTTATAGGGATATATTGGTCATGGGTTAAATTTAATCATGTTAGGCTGACAAGGAGAAGGATGGGGAACTGTAATAAATTAACCATTGGAGCCAGAAATAGACTTGGAAAAGAGTGCCAAAAGTAAATATGTGGGCATTGGCACTATAGTCTTAGTGTGGTGTTATTGTTCTAAGTAGATGGTACCTAAGGGTATTGATCTATCATGGAAAGAGGATTCTAGCTCAGTTAGGATCAATTTTGGAAAGCTGAGGATGACTGAGAATTAGTGAAAGATGCCTATAAGGGTCATGAGAGCAAGAAAGAGGAATCTAATGGGTTGGATGTCATTGGCCACACTCAATTTACCAATTTTTGCATTTTATATAACTACAAACATCAACATTAAATAACCAATACACAATATAAAGGTAGAGATAATATTAAACCATAACTCTTAGACTAATTCTCCAACATAGTCATTTATAAATACTTAGCCACACTTGTAATTATTCACACAATCCTCAATGAAAATCCTTCACACCACACACACTCTACATATTTCAATCTAAATTTACTATGAAGATTGAATGCAACTCCTAAATGGAATCACTTCATATGAATGAGAGTGTTTTCATCCTCAAATTTATAATGGAAATTAGGAAAGGTTTTGCCCTCCTACTCTCACAATAACTAAGGGATTTCATCCTTAGTTGGGAGGATTGAACACAAGTTCAAGTCTCAAATTAGGGTTTTTTATGATTTAACAAAGATGCATTATCAAGGGGAAGAGATTATACTTATATAGATTATAAATAACGATGATAAATTCCATAAATAAGAAGAGAAAGAATATGGGGAATATAATTCCAAATGATGGGACAAATTATCAATGATGATAAGATTTCATCATATGCAAGAGACAAAAATAATTTCCTCCTCCCATGCCTTCATAATTATTCTTCCCTCTCCATGTGAAAGAGAATCAAATGATGGGGATTTAACCACTATTCACCCATGTGATCACATGCTTGAAATATTTCCCCAATAAACCCTTTTGACTTCTCCACACACTTACATCATGAAACCATATAGAAATGCACCATAATTATTTTCTCTTATTCTACCAAGGACAAAACCATGTGGTTGATAAAAAAAAAATTATTTGTCTCTCAAGTAGAGTGGTATGTGTATGCAATTAGAAATGCGTCATGTTTATAAATCAATCTTATCTCAGAGAAGATAGAGCATACCTACACTTTTAATTGGGGATATACTTTTTAAGTGGAAGCATGACCAATATGAGGATCTACTAGACCTAATTAGGATATCACTTGTCATAAAACATCATGCTAGGATGGGTTTCAAAGCCTATAGTATAACACAATCATATAATAACCCTAATGGAGTCCTAAGGTTTAAAATATTTAAATTATTCTAATAACAAGAAATTAAATCTAATCTAATTCACACCAAAGTTTTTGGCACAAAGTGGGGGTTAAAAATAATAAAGCAAACAACTAAACTAAACATGTATTAGAAGACATATACTCATGTCAATGTCTATGGAACCCTAATACATGGGAGAAGAATAAAAATGCATTATATATCTACTCTTACAAAGGAGAAATAAAGTTAGAAATATTTACCTTTGAAGATGAACCCACCGAGCCTTAATATCTCCCTTGGCTAAGGTGCTTTGCAAGAGATTGTTGTCATATGTAAGGATAACCAAGATAAATCAGATCTAGGCTACACAACTTATCTAAACATCCAAAATAATTATCCACAATACAATATCCATATATCCAAAGAAATTATGGAACCTTAAGCTTTATTCCTCAAGTAGAATGGTCAATAAGCAGATGTTCTCTCATATTTCTTCACTATTAATTCTTCTCTTCTAAAATGGTGAGAAATGAAATTATTTATATAGATGGAACTTGCCCTAAATTCTCTCAAGAATTTTAGCTGTATAGGGTCTACCTAGTCAACCTAGTATGTTTTAAGAGATAAATCACTAGGTTTGAACTAGGTCATCCAAAAGGCTAACAAGCTAAGAAAGTAAAGAATACCCCAAACTATATTGGGTCGACCCAATATATCAACCCATTACAACTGACTATCCAAGAGGGTGTTAAGGTAAGAAAAGGAGGATGAAAAGAGGAAAAAGATTGGAATAGGTAGGAATGAGAAGAATAATCTTAGGGTAAATGGTTTTAGGAGACAATTGTGTAGATGACAAGTGACAAAAGGGACAACAATCTTATGAACACTAATGGTCTACCCACCCCTTTCTTGGTGCACCCATTAAGGCATGAACTCAGAGAGATTGAGACTTGATAGGTTCCTATACGATAAAAAGTTTTAGTAATCAATAGAATTTTTAAAATATTATGTGTATACATATGCCCCACTCTAAGCTCATCATGTGTCATGTAAGTACAACACATGATGGTGCTTCAGGATAGAACATGATAACACACAACACTAATGCTAAGTAAAGTTTAGTAAGTAGAAAATAAGATAAATGAAAGGATTGAATTGAAAAACACATACCTTTAACTTACATTAATGCTACAGATAAAGAAGTAGACTATAAGATATGTGAAGGTATCTAATGTAGAGAATACTAGATGAACCTGTAGAAGTAAAAAAAATAGCAAAAAACCAATTTTTTTGGAAAATAAGCATGTAATAGTTAAAAATGACATATATATATATATATATATATATATATATATATATATATATATATATATATATATATATATATATAAGATTAGTAAAGCAAGGTTTTTAGAATATTGAAGGTAAATAAATGATAAAAGAATGGCAAATGGATGACAAATGATATTGGAAAGCATGTAAAGCATAAATGGCAAAAAGGAATGTCAATGCAAGAAAACTCTAATAAAGATATGTAAGAAGGTGAAAATTAAGCTCATGTAAGATAGGCAAAAATAAAAACATGAAATATTTTAAAATGAAATGTAATTGAAGATGTGAGATAAACATGAAGATGGCATAGATAAAGAGAAACATGTAATAATGGCAAAAGGGTGTTGACTCAGCTATCCACAACAAAAGGATAGTGTAGTAATGACAAATGAAAGAAAAGAGTGATCCATAGTTACTCAAACATGTTGTTTTTCTCTAAGGATAGATAAAAATAAAACAAAGTAATGATAGCATATTTTCAAGATGTGAAGAAAAGGGAATATAGAAGAGAAAACATATTTGGAATCATAATTTGCCTGTCAAGGGGGGAAATGAAATGGGTGGAGGAGATAATGAGGGAAAAACCAAGGTATAACTCTTTACGAAAGTCAAGACACTCAAATTAGGTTTATCAAAATAAGAGAACTGTCAACATTAAGGACTCTAAAAAACTTTTCTTAGCTACACAAGTCTTAGGTCAAAAATGAAGTATATAAATCATCTTATAAAGGTTATATGCATGAAAATTAAAATAGAACTACCTTCCCACAATGTGTTCTTTATTCTTTAGGACCCCTTATAGAGCCATCAGTTTATTATGAAGATTGGGTACTTGCATGAAAGAGTAGGTAGCACCATAGAGTTTTTTGAATTCCCCTATTCTAATTTACTGGCCTACCACACCCTAATGGACCTTGACTTTATGTGAGGTCAACTATGGAGATTGAGATTGTATTAGAGATAGGAGATGTGATTGTAATCATGTATTTTGTTAAGATTTTGAATTTTAAGATTTGTATGTTGCCTTTTAGATATATTATTGGCTTTTATTTTCAAATGTTTTGGATTTTAACTTTCTTGATGGCTTTTTATAGATTCCTCCTCCATACAAATTTGGAAGACCAAACATGGGTGATAAATATGAATTTAATTTAAATACTTAGGATAAGGTTTCTAAGAGAGAACCTTAAAGAGCATGGGGTCTAAGAGTCTCATAAATATAGGTAAAATAAAAGTGCTATGTTAACTTTGACCTTGTTTTATCCAATGTCGAGATGAAAGGAAGGGGAAATAAAGAGGAATGACACATGGAACAATTTTAATTGATTCAAATCACAAAAGATGTGACAAAATTAAAAAAGAAGAGATATAATGATAGTAAAGTATGATTCCTTATCATAAGAATGAGGTAAATGGAGGAAAACATGCTAACATAAATTATTTGTAAATTCCATTTAGCAAAAGAATCAAAATATAAAGTTGAGAAAAAGGATCAATAACATGAAAAGGTGGTGATTTTGTGAGGAGGGCCAGGTCTTATCCATGGTCTTATGAATAAAATCACAAAATAAAAACCCATGGGGGTGCCAAAAGATAAATTTTAAAAGATAAATAATATTAAGGTACATCAAGAGGTAAATGCTAAAGAAAGGGGGAAAAAATATCATAAATCTACTAAGGCAAAGAGTGACACAAAAAGATAAATGAAAGAAGTATATAAAGAAAAAAATGCCAAATGTGATGTGGAAGAAAACCAAAGAATGTAAAGGAAAATAATGATGCTAGTAAAATTAAAGTAAAGGAAGGAAAGAAAAATGCACAAAAATATAGAAACATGAGACTAGAGAACAAGTAAGACCTATGCTAATGTTTGTATCAAAGGTGAACATGTGAAATACAAGTCTATAAGTCTTGGAAGGTTTCTTAAAGCTATATTTGTTTTTTATTATGCATTGTAGAATAAGAATGGGAATCACAAGATGCCCCAAAGGGTAATTAGATGTAGGAATGGGAATCACAAGATGCCCCAAAGTTTGAAGGGACATTTGGATGGGCATCAAAAGATGCCCCAACATGTGAGTTGGAGTGAGGTAACATTGAACCATTAAAATTATTTGTATTGGGTTGGTAGGTGCATTTAGATATAGGTAAATGTGTTTGTTCAGTAGATTTTACGGATGTTGAATGTGACATATGATGTGTAGAACAGGTATGAGGACCATGTATGATATGATTTGGAGTAGGCATTTAAACTAGGTGCTATTTTAGTTCATATGACTTAAAATGTTGAGGTTTAATGGATGAAACACTATGTTTAAATTTGTTCATGTGAGATATCCTTTCCTTATTGGTGTAAGAATAAGGATCAACGTGGTTTGAAAAAAATTAGCATATGAGGTTTATTCATTAGGTAATTGATGTTGATGTGATTCTGGTTCTTGAGATTGATTTTGAGAAGCTTGAAGATAGTCTTGATAATTTTGTTTTGTGAGAGTATCAATATTGAAATGTGGACCAAGAAAGGAAGAAATAAGAAATCGGTGAAGATCATGACAAGACTCATGATAATGACCTATAGTATCATGCCACCAACAAAATTTATGTAGATTGTACCATTTGGGAGGAGGTTTGGAAGATCAAAGCTCATGGTTATAGAATGTGGAAATTTATTCTTAAGTTGTTCTAGAGTCAAGGGTAGGTGGGTTGGGTTAAAATTAGTTAAATTGGATGCTCCATTTTGAGGTTGGAGAGGCTTGGATGAATCAATGTTATGAGAATATGATTGAAAAGGTTATCTAGTAGTTGTTTGAGGTGTTTCAAATTGAGTCATAAGAAAGTCTTTCCTTTTTTCTTTATCTAAGGCTTCTTCTAAAGTTTTAGGTGGAAAGATTCAAACTTTGTATTGAAGAGGAGGTTTAAGAGTAGTGATAAATAGTTTCAAAAGAGTATCATCATTCATGCTATGGTCCATTTTATGAGAAAGAGACTTCCATCATTTGATGAAAGTGTGAGAAGATTCATTATGAAGTTGTTTGGCATTGATGAGATGGCTAAGGTAGTTTTTAGGAAGTTCATCATGTTAGAATTCCTTCACTAGATCATTGACTAAATCCTCTAGTTGTGAGATGGAATGTCTAGGAAGTTAGTTGTACCATTAAAGTGCATCACCAATAAAGGTTTTGGCTAAGAGCTTGGTGGTAGCAAAGGTGTTAGTTTGGACCCATTTCTTATAGAGATTACCAAAAGATTTGAGAAAGATAATAAGGTATTTAGTCCCATTATATGTGATAGTTGGATAAATGTTTCCAATATGTATGGATGCAATGAATGGGGATAAAGGTTAATTTTGAATATGTTGAAGCATTTTATTATTCCTTGGAGGTTGAGGGATGGTATTCCCATTTCCATTTATAAGAAGAGGAGGGATAAAATCTAGATTTGGTTGAGACATGATAACTTGAGGTGGTTTACTAAGAATGTTATACAAATGTGTTTACATGTTCATCATTTGAGATTGATTGGAATTTTTCATGATTCTCATTTGTTGTATGACTTGGGCTAGAAGTTGAGTTGTATCAATAGGTGGATTGGTGTTTATAGGAGGGGCATTAGTGTTGATAAGAGGGGGATTGGTAGTGTTGGTAGGAAGAAGATTGTTATTTTTGGTGGGAGGAAGATTATGATGAATTACCTTAACTACGTTAAATTATGTAGCGAGTTTTTTTGGTTTAGGAGAAGGTGAAGGAAGAAAATGGATAGTTTCATCTGAAATAATGAAATAAGTGAGGTTATTATCCAAGTCCTTAATTATACAATGTTCTAGACTAAGAGAAGGTTGAAAAGATTTCATCATGATGAAACAAGACTAGATAATCACACAAGGGGAAGAAAAAGTAACATAAAATAGTATAGGTCAATTGGGTTGATCATGTACAATAAACAGGGGCTAAAAAGGGTCTATAAATAGTATAGGGTCGACTGGGTCAATCCAATTTAGCAAATAGAGACTAAAAAAGGTTTATAAATAGTACAAGTCAATTAGGTCAATTATGTATTAGAGGCTAAAAAAGGTATATATATTATAGGGTTGATTGTGTCAATCCAACATGGTGAATAGAGGCTAAAAATAGGTAGATTCCTTATTTTGCTTATATCTTTGTTTCTACTCATCCATTTTGCAAACCATAAAATGCAGTGGTTTATGATGATCTATAAAATATAAATAGGGAAGATGATAAAGTTGATATCAAGTTGTGAATAATATTTTTTTTCAAGTAATGTAAAGAAGTAAGTGTTAAAAATAAAAAAATAGTTAATTAGATCAACATGAGCCAACCCAATTAAGTCACACAAAGCAAAACCTTGCACTAATGTTGGCTAATGTATGTTTTTACACACACAATTTATCAAAGATCAATCAATAAACTTGGAAAGTAAATATATAATTAATTGTTCAACTTAATTGTTAATTAGATTATTAAGAATGATTTAAAATGTGATTATAAGTTGGATATAAATGAGGAACTAGGTAGCAATCTAAGGAAGGTTTCAGGTAGTTTGGGATAAAAGGAACTATAGTGGAAATGATATAAGCTTGGTATTTGGGGATACCCCCTTAATTCACACATTTAATCGATAAGGGTGTCATTTTATTATCCAAAATATACCATTAACCATGTTTTATACTTGACCAAAGCATCAAGTTAGCTCCCCCCTTAGTGATGAAATCCAAATAGGTTGGCCTAGGGTAGAAATTCTTTTAGAGTGCTTGTTTATGTTTTTATGATTTGGATATGTGTCCATAAAATATAAATAGTGAAACTAAGTGATTAATTAAAAATCCCCTAATTAAAATATGTGACCTATTCTAAGCATGTAAGCAACATGAAAAGAAAGTGTGACCTAATTACTAGTAAATATGAGGTTAATTACAACTTTGAAACAAGGTATAGTGTTGAAAATATATTCACAAAATACATAATAGGTTTTATAGGTTTAATCATGTACTGTGAAATCAAATTATAAAAATATACAAGGTCAACATGGTCAATCTAGTTATTTTAGACAACACACAGAATACAAGAAACTAGGTTGGCAGTGTCGATCCAGTTGACTATGCAAGGGCAGTTTTAAAGACTAAAAATTATGAAAATAAAGACATAAAATAAATAAATAGAGAGATATAAATTAACCATGGTGGATCAAAGATGTAATGAATGAATTTTGATGATGAAGAACCTTGAAGTATGCCTGAGAAACCTACAAACTAGGTCGATAGAATCAATCAAGCTATATAAGAAACTGCTAAAAAAGTGTTAAAACTATAATGGGTCACTTGGGTCAACCTACTAGGTTAAAATTAAGGTTAGAAACCTTATTGGGTCAATTGGTTTGATTTAGTTGCCTATTCCTAGAAACTTGTGCATAGATAAAAATAGCTAGGTTGATAGAATCAATCCAATATGTCAAAATATATGATAATGATGATGATCAAAAGAATTAAAAAGTGAAATAAATCGTACAAGGGTTAGTTTTATGTTGGGTTCACTAGAATTAATTTAATCAAAAATACATCATGTCTATAAATCAATCCTAGCTAAGATAAGATAGAGCATACCTACACTTATGATTGGGGATATACTTGTTAAGTAGGAGCATGACCAATATAGGGATCTGCTAGACATGATTAAGGGATCACTTATCATAAAAAATCATGATAGGAAGGGTTATGAATCTTATAATATAACATAATCATAAAAAAACCCTAATAGATTCCTAAATTTTAAAGCATTTCACTTATTCTAATAAAAAGAAAGTAAATCTAATCTAGTTCACACCAAATCTTGTGGTATAAAGTGGGGGTTAGAAACAATAAAATAAATAACTAAACTAAAAATCTATTAGAAGACATATACTCATGTAAATGTATATGAAATCTTAATACATGGGAAAAGAATACAAATGCATTATCTATCTACGATTACAAAGGAGAAATAAAATTCAGAATACTTACCTTTGAAGATGAACCTACCAAGCCTCAATCTCTCCCTTGGCCAAGGTGCTTTACAAAAAAAAAATTGGTATGTAAGGATAACCAATATAAATCAGATCTAGGCTTCACAACCTATCTAAGCATCCAAAATATTTCTCCACAAGATAAGATCTGTATCTCCAAAGAAATTATAAAACCTTAAGATTTATTCCTCAAGTAGAATAGTCAATAAGAAGATGCTTGATCCCACTTATTTTATATTAATTCTTATCTTTTGAAATGATGGGAAATAAACTTTATATATATATATCTTTCCCTAAATCTTTCTAAGAATGTTGGTTGTACAGGGTCAACCTAGTCAACCTAGTATGTTTTTTTGGACAAATCACTAGGTCTGAGCTAGGTCAGTTGAAAGTCTAACAAGATAAGAAAGTAAATAATACCCCAAAATTTTACTAGGTTGACCCAGTATAGTTGACTATCCAAGAGGGTATTAAGGTAATAAAATGAGGATGGAAAGAGGAAAAAGACTAGAGGAGGTAGGACCGAGAAGAATAAGCTTAGTGTAAATGGTTTTAGGAGATAAGTGTGTATATGGAAAGTGGAAAAATTTAAAATAATCTTATGAAGAACCAATGTTCTACCCACCTCTTTTCTATTTTACCCCTTAAGGTATGCACTCAGAGAGATTGAGACTCAACAAGTTCTTGTAAGAAACAAAGTGTCAGTAATCAATTAAAGTTTGAAAATATTATGTGTATATAGTACCTCCCACTCCAAGCACATGTTATTAACCCTATGTGAGGATTCCCATGGGCCATCCCACCTCATCCACAAGCCACCTCACTATTACATCATCACTACATCACTTGCCATGTCACCATGAATAGTATCTATGAATGGTAACTTGGGAATAGTGATTATAAATAGTGCTGGAGAAATATTGGAATTGGCCAATTTTCCCACAACATAAAATTAATTGAAAAGGGGACATGCCAAATCCTCCCTTTATAAAATTACTTTTCCTCACAAAATTACAAACCATAATACTCAAGAAGCATTATTCCCAAGTGTTGAATCAAAATGTAGTGCCTATGTAATATAGTTCTAGTCCCTATAAAGTGGTCCAACTTATACCCAAGAGTACTAAAATACATATTTGACCCAACATTATATACAATTTTGGACTACTCATGTAATTTGATCATCCTTATGAAAATTATCCTAACCCCATGAAAATAAATGTCAAGTAAATATGCATGACTCATAAAAACATGAATGCAAACCTTTAGAAGATCCCTGATGTAAGGCATGAATTTACATCCTAGACTTGGGTTTAGCAATGGAGATGTGATTTTACCAACCAATTAACTTTGAATGTTAACAAGATCCCAAACAAATCTTGAGAACTCTACACCATGTGTCCACTGTACCACTCTGATATTCATCTAAATTTCCACAACTAAGTTAGAATTCATAACATAAGCACCAATGATTCTAAAATTATTAAAAAATTTCCTTTGATTATGTCTATAGATATCTCTTGGATCCCATATTATGATATTTAGGCATCTTTGAAAAAAATATCTATATTCTTTCTTGTATCAAAATTGTTCCCAAGATGGTGAATTATCTTATTATTTCTTGACTTGAGAACACTATTTGATGGGAGGTGGTATGGAGTGATCATGGTAGATGTAGACCCTAATTTCACTATCATGATAATTTTTATATTTGGTGTTAACCCTGGAGGCAAGTCATTAAACAGCACATTATGGTTGTTAATAAATTTACCAATATGATAAGTATATTCCTTATAAAGTATCAAAAACCCAATTTTTTTCCAAACAACTTGTCCCTTGAGTGAAGACCTCTCCATTATTTTAACCATTTATGGTGATCCATGAGAAACCTTTCTAAACATCACATATTTTCCTTCAAATTTAAACTTGAGATCGATGGAATTATGTGATAAATAACCATTGAAGTGTAACTATTGTATACTAGAAGCTATGTTAGTTTCTCCCAATCCCATAACAAATGAATCATCACATACCTCATGATCTTGGAGCTTAATCACACATAACATCAAATTATTATGAGATTCCTTCACCCCATTTATTTCATAAACTAATAATATTTATAGCATAGCCAAAGAATGCATGATGGCTCATCTCTCTTTGTCTAATCATTCTAACTTACAAGTTTCAAAAGTCATGCAATGCCTCTTTTGAACTAATACCATTCCAAGTTCTTCTCTTGAATAATCATATTCTATAACTAAATGAAGTGAGAAACCTAGATTAACAATAATTTGACATGAAATTTTTACCTCCTTTAATCCTCCAAAAGTGGCTTGTGTTGGTCTTGTTCACTCAACCTTTGCCTCCTTGGTCAAATTAGTAAGTGTTGACCATTTTTTGTACCACATATAAAACTCTTGCATGGTTTGATGAAGTAGTAGATCAAAGGCTTAGAAATTAATCCAACATTTCCAAATATAGAGGATCCAAGCAAGGTTTTCTAAGGACCTAGAAGTAGTGTTCAAGGATAATCCTGCAAGCCAGAAGCTAAGTGCAAAATATTTTATTCAGCTAAGTCTTGTTCATTTTTTTGGACTTTATAGGGACTAAGTGTTTATTTTCTTTTGAGACCTATTTTGTCTAAGTGTTGAATTATTTTAGACAAGTTATCTAAGACAAATTTTCTAAAGGGATAATTCTTTCAGATAAAATGTTTGAAGCAAAAGACAAAGACCTTTCCTTTTTAGAAAATTGGTTGGGATAATTTTCCTAAAGGGTAACTCTTTAATAAATGATCATTTTAAAAATTCTTGAAGGAATTAATCTACTCGAAAGTGTCATATACACTTTTCTCAAAGAGTAATTTTCTTTCGGGAAGTGGACCTAAGCAAATTTTCTAAAGGATCATTTCAAAGAGGTGAGGGACCATTTTAAAAATGTGATTCCTTCAATAAAATTGTCTGGGATAATTTTTCCTAAGGCAAAATTCTTTTGGAATTTTTGTCCAAAATGAAGATCCTAAGAAAATTACTCAAAGGTAGAGATAAATTAAGTGATTTCATTTGGAGAAAGTGATCCACACAAAGGCTAAATGAATTTTCTAAGGGGCACATTTCCTTGAAGAAAAATGTTTGAGACAATTTTTCTAAAGGCATATTTATTTTAGAACTTTTATCTCAAAGAAAAAGACCTTTTCAAAAAATCTAAAGGAAAAATTATGAATAAATTAATTCAAAAGGAATTCCTTCAGGAAGAAGTGCCAAAACAAAAAAATATGAAGGGTCATTCTCAAAATTCTAAAGTTTAATCCCTTTGGGAGAAAAGTTCATGGAAATTATTCAAGAAAATTGCCCAAAAGAAAAGGCCCATAGAAAGTGTCTAAAGAAAACATGATGTTTATACTTGTTTCCAAGTTCAAGCTCTAAAATAGATGTTGGGATTCAAATATCCCATGATGGGCCCAAAAATGTCAAAATTTGAACCCCTGCAAGTATCCGTTTGGATTTGTATGGACTTACATCAACATAAATGGATATAGGAAAACCAGTGTCCTTAAATTAGTTTTTTACCTATAAGAAATATCTGGTTGAGGTTTCAAAGCAAGTGATGGTAGGTGTAATTAATGGAAATGTCCTCATCATTTGACTTGGCCATCATCTCTGACAAATAACCATTTAATGCAGAAGCAACATGTCTCGATCTAGATTTAGAGTTATGGGATTTTGTCCTTTTATGTGCAAGATAAGTGAAAGATGGCATGCGAATGAAAGGTGAAGATTAGGTGATTAGAAAAGGTAGTTTGAGCATTAAAGGCATTCTTGGAGAAGTTCTTGTCTTCTAACATGTTTGCTAATTGACAATGGGGTCAAAGAGATTTATGGTGATCTTGGATGGCTTATCTCATGGTCAAGGTAGTTGCATGCTTTGAATTCAAAAGAGCTCAAGGATAATAGTGGTGGTTGTAGCCATTTATGAACCCCTCTCTATTTTCTCAAAAATGCCTCTTCTTCTCTCATCCATTTTTGCTATATATACAAGTTTTTAAACCTAAAAAGAGATCCCTCAATTAGTGATAGAGTCACTCTATAAAAATAACATTACAAACACTCTCTTGAAGCAATAAGATAAAATTTTTCTAACCCTAAATTGAAGTCAAGTATACATCATTGGAGTTTAACTTACAAAATTATGTCCCTTTTCATCATCTATAGTTTCTCTACATATCTTGATTTAACTCTTTTGGTTCTTTATAGGTTGTGTGAAGTGTTAGATAATGATGCCTTTATTGAAGTGTCACAAGTTTATAGTGTCTCCATATTTATTTCTATCCTCCAAATTTTAGGGTATCCCTTCGACCTCCACACAAAAAACTTATGCTTGTGGCCTTTATATTGGATCAAATTAGTCTATTTCTTGGTTAGGTTCATTAGTAGTTGTTAAGGTCTCTAGGCTGAAAGTGGATCATTTCATATTTTGGTGCATCACCTATTGGAAGTAGCTACTAAGAGGGAGGGGGTGAATTAGTATACAATAATTCACATTCAATTCCATAAACTCATTCATCATACAATAACTTGAACATGAAAGCTTATACATCCAAAGCATGAACAAGAGAAAACATCATATAACACATCATTTATGTAGCAAACCCTCTAGGGAAAGAAAACCCACTCTCAATCCTATAAACCAATGGAATATAATCCTATAAGGATAATACAAACATGAAACTTTAGACCAGCACCAACTGATCAAGGAGCTTCCACCCCTCTATTTAGTCCAGCTCTAACTAGACCTTTAGCTAGCTCCAACTAGCAAGGAGGATAAAACCCTCTAGGTGATTAAGCACCCACTCAACCACCTCTGATCTAATTTCCACCACTACTTTGATGTATTATACAATTGATTATGATCTCTTACTATAACACTTGTAAAATTGCTTCTCTTCTTAAGGTAGGCACACCTACCTCATTCGCTCAACCAAGTCACCTTTAGACTATTAGGTATGATGACTTGTTAACTCATGAACATGATAAATTAAACATGACTAATCCTCTTCACCCTATGATGGTCCTAAATTAATCATCTATAATCCTTGACTGAGCTCCTTCCTTCACTTTTGTCCACACACACTCTCATACCCAAATAAGCCAAATACACCTAGTATATATACCACTCTTTCATCTAACCCATCTTGGTCAGCCAAGATAATTTACACACTTGTATTAACTTTATAAAATATCATCCTACACATATTCAATCCAACTCAAACACTCCATGCGTAATCCATACTTCAAATGGCACTTATCTAATTACTAAGCTACACTAGGCCCAATTAGCCCTTATAAGTTATTCACCACATATGACCATCTCCATTAATAATATCCCTCATAAAATAATAATAAACACTAATATAATTCAATAAAATATAATTCAAACCTTTTCATATCCCAACAAGTTCCCATACATCAAATATACTTAGAATTCAACATTAGGTCCAAATAGACCTATTAGACCTAATAGGCCTAAAACCACTTGAGAAAGATGAACACTTTGGGATTCAACCAAGAGATAAAAAACATTATACATATCTCCAATGAACAATTTATTACTCCCACATGGGTCTATAACATTTGGAACTCCAACTGACACCTTGAATCAAGCCATTTTGGTTACTCGCTAATAGGTATAGAAACCCATAAAACACTATCAAGAACTAAGGAATACTAATTATTTTCTCAAATATATCACTCAAAACATCATATAGATAGAATATATAAAACTTTTTAAACACCTCCATGTGCTTTAGACACTCCAACACAAGTCAAATAACCCTCAAACTACCTCTAACATAGGATCACTCAAAATTTTCACATACTACCAAATTATAGTCATATAGAACCTCATCTTTTAGTACTTGAAAGGATGATTTCAACACTTATAAATCAAATTAGTATATTATATGAGTTATATATAAACCTCTAAATTCTAGATTTCATGTTCTAGCATCTTCCATATTTCTAATAGGCTAATTCTTTAGGTCACTTTCTCACAGTCTTAACACAAAAAAGTATACCATGATCAATGGTCATAAAGAACACTTGAAAATACTCTCAACCTATTTTTATGGATAATAATGTAAATAGGATACTTATACTTCAACCCCATAGAGTTTGGATATCTCAAAGTAGCTTGAATCACTTCAAACTAGCCTTACCAAAAAGGTTACTTTAGACTATTATTTTCTTCTTTAGGCCTCTAGCGACTAGGAAAATTTGAAATTCTATAACTTTGACATAGAAAGATTAATCTCACTAAAAATTTCCATATCCATTTGGGACAAGTCCTAATATTCATCACACACCCATTAGTTCCCCTAATCATATTCATAAATCTCTCACAATATCAAAATTATTGTTAAGAAGCACTTTCCTATGGGATCCACACATAATTAAAAGACCAAAAATACATTCACAAAAACCTAGAAGAGTCTTATACAACCTATAATGATCACATTTGATCACCCAATCCATTTTGATCCCAAACCATCAAGATCTTCTCTATCAAGTTTAAGACTTGGGTTTTGGTACTCAAAAACCTCCTTAGCTTCTTAGCAATCATTCATAAATATATGCCCCTTAACTCAAGCACTAATTATTATAAAACATTCTTAGGTACCTTCTCCAACTACTCCAAATATCTCATCTTCCCATTCAAACCCTGCACATGCCAACAAGCATGAGAAACTTCCTCTCAGTCTCTTTGCACTCATTTCTAGCACCCTTTACAGCTTTTAAACCAAATTTCTAACTTTTTAGCTCAATATATATCCTCAAACCTTATCAACATGCTTTAACAAACTTTTCTAGACATCTCTCATGCAAAAACAAGCTTCATCAACCTAAAAACACCCTTTGACCCTTTACAAGGCCTCATAAGCACACCTAGGCCAACTAGGCCAATGGCCAAAGTATTTTGCAGACCACTAACCACCTCTTGAAAAACATACAGCTAACCTCTTAACATCCTATACATGTCCAACATGCATATGCCAAGAATTATAAGCTCCTCATAATTATATAGAAGTCAAAGTACTCAAAATCCCATAAGAAACCACACATGGTCAAGCCCACAAGGCATAGGATGACTTGCACTCCACCTAAAGACCACATGGAAGGATTCCAATTTCTCTCTCAACCACATGAACACACCATGTACTCTCTCTCCATACTCCATGCCATCTATTCATACTTTCATAGAACCAACTACTCCCACAAGATTTCACTAGCAACCAAGACTGAGCTAAGCACTGAGATCATACATATTAGACCAAGAACACTCTCATGCCACTTTGTCATCACCAATGCCACTTGACATCAATGACAACACATCAATGCCACCAAACTCCCAACATCACGATCCTTAGATTAAGTTTCCTTTTCATGTTATTTTTCTCTCCCTTTTCCTTAGTCAACAATATATTTTAGTGTGGGAAACAAGTTAAAGTGAATCATTTGAGGAGATAGCCTCATTAAAAAGCCTAGAGGTTCAACCTAATTACAATATACCCATAGCTTGAGGTTGTTCCAATATTGTAGCTAGAAGTGAGATATCCTTGAAAATATCTCCCACAAGTGTGTAATTTCAGCCTACAATAGTTTCTAGCATGCCCAGTGGGACCACTTTTAAGGAAGAGTGGTCAAATTATATGTTGGTTTGATCAATTTTTAGTTTTCATAGCTTTCATCTTTTAGTATCTGGAAACTCCGAAGAACCCTTAGTAATCTAGTGGTAGAATAGTAACTATCTTTCATGCCAAAGGTGACTATAAGATCAAATTTTTGAGGTATTCCTTTTGAGTTTGTTGAACTCCCCCTAAATTTAGCCAAAAGGTTAAGGTTCACTAATATTCTACCATACATAAGGAAACCTTTTTCTAACCTAGTCTCAAGGCCTACCCTTGCAAACAACCTCTTGATTGTTCCCCCTATTACCATGATTCCCCAAAGAGCTTTTGTAGGCTTCAGTGGCTAGAGTCCTTTGAATCTTCCACAATATAATCCTATGCCAGTAGTAACTCTCAAAATCCCCCCATATGTTATAGAAGACCAAGCCATAACCCCTAATAAACACATCAATGACAGCCAATTTTCTCAATATCCATAATGTCATTGTAGAAAATATAGCTATTAGACTGTTAGCTATATCTGTTAAGGGAAAAGCTTTAGATTGGTATAGAGGCTTAGCTCCTAATTATATTCAATTATGAAATCAGCTAAGAGTGGCCTTGTGTAATATATTTGTAGACAAGAGTGACCATTTGTCACTAGTAGAATAACTTACCACAATTAAGAGAGCCCCTCATGAAGTCATGCAAGATTTTAGCACAAGATTCCAAAAAGCTTGGGATAGAATTCTAGCCTCTGTGAGACCATCCCCTAACTTTGTGTTCCTTTACTACTTGAAGGATCTAAATAATGACATAGTTTTAATTTCCAATCCATGGGAGGGGAAATATTTATAGATGCTTATGAGGTGGTATTAAAGCAAAAAATTGTCTAGTTTAGGTTGACAAGCTTACTCCTAGACCCCTAATGCATCTTTTCCCTAAAATCAGACCACCCCTTATAGTTATTCCCCCAATTGATGTTATTCTTCCAACTCCAACTATTTTTTCTATACCTTCACCTAAGTAGGAAAAGGACTCCACTAATGGATCAAGTGATTCCCAAGAGCAGAAAAACTACCTAGAACTTAAGAGCATGCTCTAATCCTTGGGAAATAATGTGGTAAATGTTAAAAGGTAGCAAGCTCAGTTTAATAAACCTTATCAAGCCTCATATAAATCTTAGTAACAATATTATCAAGGGAATAGACCACCCTTCAAGGGAAATTTCCAAGGAAAAGGTCAAGGATAGGGGCAACCTAACTATGCTATACAAAATAACTATAATCCAAATGTCATAGGCTCTTCCAAATCCTTGGTTTTTATTCAAAACAATATGGCTCAAGAGGCTGAAGGGACCATACCTTGGAATCAATCTTTTGGGCAATTTATTATCCCAACTAATGGTTTTAACTCGGCATTCAATGACCAATGGTATCAAGTAGTGGCTTGTGGATATAATCAAGTCTTAATGGCTCAAAACATAGAGATCCCCATGATGAAAAAAATAGGATAGTCTCCACAAGACCAAGGATCTGATGAGGAACCAAAATAATCAGATTCTATAAAGGTCATTAGCGAGAAAGAAGAGTGTTATGCACTTTATTAGTAGGATAGCTTTAGCCAAGCATACATTCCAGTGGTAGCTAATACAAGGTTCAAAATAAGGAATATAGATGGTAATAAAGAGGTGGTCAAATATCCCCCTATTATCACTCCATCATTATCTAAGCCTAATGAGCTTGCTATCACCCAAAGGTCTCAACACCTCCTAAAAATTAGAATTGAGAGAAAGGTTATGATCTAAAAAACTCATAAATTCAACAAATAACAATAGTGGCTTCTAAATCACAAGTGAAGGTTGGTGGTCCAACAATCAACATTGTTGAGAAAATGAATAAATCTAGTGTGAGTGTACCAATATGGGACATGATTTTTATGCCCAATCAAGTGGATATCCTATAATAAGGTTTATCTAAGATAGGTGTAACAACAATTGCAAGCAAACAACCAAGAAAAGAAACTGAGGTCCTCGCCTATGCAGCCCAAGGTCTTATGGGAGAAGGATTAAGTAAGATATTCAAACTTCCTCCATTCTACATTACATTAATCATTGGTGATTTCTTGGTGCATAGTTTCTTGATAGATAGTGGAGTTAGCATTTAAATAATGCCAAAGTCTATATCTAGTCAGTTAAACCTCAAATAAGATCCACATACTAAGGAATTTTTATAGCTTGATGGATCTTCCACTAAACCATCTAGATTTATCAAATGTCTCAGCTTGACCCTGTATACTTGTCATAGTGTTTCAGTTGCTCAAGATGTTTTGATTCTAGAGGTGCCTCCTCATTTTTCTCTATGATTATCTAGAGAATTCACAACAAATATAGGAGGCTATCTCATAGTATATTGGTCATACATGGAATTCAAAACAAGGCATGGGACTAAGGTGTCAATCAAGGCTAAGCCCATGGAACATTTTCACATTGAGGCTTGTCATCCAAATACCATAAACCTCAATTGTACGATCATTGATGAGGATGAGTTTACAATTGGTCAATAACTAAATACTTATCTTGAAGAGATTCCAAACTTATTCTTGGATGAACTATGGGGGATAATAAATTTTTTAACCCTTTGGAAGGTGTTGAAGAAAGAGACATGGGTGTCTATTTACTACATGAATAAAACCAACTCATGCCTTCCCTCATTGGACCTAAAGAAGACCTCAATGGTATGTGAAAGTTGTCCTTTGATGGTTCAAGGAGTAAAAATAGAGTAGGTGTAGGGGAAATGTTAGTTTCCCCTTTAGATGGTAAGTATTTCTCTTCTTATAGGTTCTATTTTAGTTGCTCCTTTGATGCATTAGAATATGAAGGCTTAATCCATGGCTTGTAGTGGGCTAATAAGAGGGGAATTGAGAAGTTACAAGAATATGGAGACAGTGAGGTTATAGTGAACCAAGTTAGGGGCTTGAACATTACAAACAATACTTTAATGAGGTCTTACAATAATAGAGTATGGGACCTAATTGAATATTTTGAAGCCTTTAACATTCAAGTTGTGCCAAGGAACCAGAACTAGTATGCTGACAAGTTGGTAGATGTGGGAGCCCAGTTTTATATTCCACATAAGTTAAAAGAAGCCAATGTTCAATCACATGTCAAGGTGGTGGTGAGGCCATCAGTACAAGATAATAAATCCCACTAGCAATTCTTTGAAAATAATAAATAAATTACTTGTTTCTTATAGCAAGAATCAAAGTTTTCCTTGATAAACCAATAGAAGTTTTAATGGTAGTATGGGGAGCAAATTGTCCAGTTAAAATCCAACAAGCTTCCTAAGGGACTAGTCACCCTTGAAATTATTTTCCATGAGGGAAACCATATGAGGAAAGACAAGGCAATGATGTCAATTGATGAGGAGAATTATGAAAGGGTCCTTATTTTCAAGGACAAGATCCTTAAGCTTGGAAAGGTAAACAATGAGGTAGAAAGGCATGCTTTCATTGAACTTTGTAAGAAATATTTAGACATCTTTACTTGGGAATATAGTGACCTGAAAGGTTTTGATCTAAAGTTAGCCTAGTATACTATAGAATTGGAGGCTAATGCTAAGCTTGTGAGGTAGAAGCAAAGGCATGTTAATCAAAAAATAGAAGAGATTATGAGGAAAGAATTGAACAAATTTATTGAATCCAATATCATCTTTCCCATCAAACACTCATCATGGGTAGCCAATTTGGTGCCTGTAAGGAAAAAGAGTGGGGAGATTAGGTTGTGTGTTAACTTTAAATATTTGAATAGGGTCTCCTTGAAGGACCATTACCCTCTACCATCCATGAAGCAGCTTTTTCAAATAGTTGCAGGTTTAGAATGTTTTTCTCTTTTGGATGGATATTCAGGGTACAACTAAGTATTTGTAAAGAAAGAAGATCAATATAAGACTGCATTCACCACAAAATGGGACATGTATGCATACCAAAAGATACCTTTTGGCTTATCAAATACTAGGGAAACTTTCCAAAGATCCATGGACATGGTTTTCCAAGGGCTACTGAATCAAATGGTGTTGGTCTACTTGGATGAGATCACAGTGTTCTCCAAGTATGCCAATGAATACATGGACCACCCGATGTTAATCTTTAAGAGATGTAGAGTATGGGATCTCTTTGAATCCCAAGAAATGTGTGTGTTTTTTCCATGAGGGAAAACTCTTGAGTCATATTATCTCAAAATAAGGATTAACTATTGATTTTAATAGAATAAGTGCCATCTTGGCCTTATCATTACCCAAGCATAAGAAGGAACTCCAAAGTTTCCTTGGGAAAATAAACTTTGTGAGAAGGTTTATACTTAATTTTACAAATTTTGTCAAACCCATCACTGCTATTCTAAAGAAGAACTAAGTATTTACTTGGTCAAATGAAGGTAAAACAACATTTGGGGCTATCAAACAAGCCATTGCCCAAGCACCCACACTCATGAATCCTAATTTCTCAAGAGATTTCATATTGTATGCCTTTGCCAATATTGACAATATATCATCTATGTTGATGCAAAAGAATGGTGAAGGACTTGAGCAATGAATAACATTTTTTAGTTAGGGGCTTGAGGGGTATAAGGTGAGGTATACTTTTGTAGAAAAACAAGGCTTTACAATGGTAAGAAGATTTAAAAATTTCAAGACAATGATCTCCAATAGAAAAATATATCTTACAGTGTCTCATCTTAGAGTGAGAGACTCCCTTCTTAACAAAGACTTGAATGAAAAGAGGGCTAGTTGGATTACCAAGGTCATGGAGTATGACATGGAGATCAAGATCACTAAGCTAGTAAGAGGTAAAGGCTTGTGTGATCATATGGTTTATGAAATTCATGAAAAAAAAGAAGTTTCCATGGTGATACAAGACAAATCATAGGTGGAGGCACCTCCACCTCACACTAGTTGGCTCTAGGATATGGCACATTTTCTACTAATAAGAGAATGCCCTTAGGATCTAGATAAGGCAAAAAGAAGGTATTTCAGACTTCAATCCATATATTATGCATTAGTAGGTGGTACCATTTTTAGAAGAGACATAAATGGGGTACTCCTAAGGTGCATAGATGATGACCAAGTGACAAGGCTCTTAGATCAATTCCATGATGGGCCTGTAGGAGGCCATTTTTCTCTAAGGACCATAGTAGTAAATATAATTAGGGCTAGTTATTATTGGTCCAACCTCTTCAAAGATGCATATGCATGGGTAAGAAACTATCAAAAGTTTGATTTCTTTGTGGGTAAGAAAATATTGGTAACCTTTCCTCTCAACCCAATTTAGGTAGAACAACCCTTCATGCAATGGGGGCTAGATTTCATAGGAATGATCAACCCTCCATCAATTATAGGACATATATAGGTGCTTACTACAATTGAATACTTCACCAGGTGAGTGGAAGCTATTACATTAAAAGAAGCTAATGAATGTGTAGTCTTAGACTTCTATGGCAACATTGTGACTAGGTTTGGTGTTATATACACTATCATTTCTAATAATGCATTAGCATTCCTTGATCTAAAAATGAGTGAATGGGATCTTAAGATGGACATGTACCTTAGCACTTATCCTAAATATTATCCTCAAGGAAATAGACTGGCCTAGTCCACAAATAAAAATTTACTAAGAATAATCAGGAGAACTATAGAAGAGAGCCAAAGGGCATGGCACATTAAACTAAAGATATCCTTGTGGGTTGACAGGATGGCTCTTAAAACTACCATTCAAAATTATCCATATGGCTTAGTATATGGAAGGGAGGCTAAGTTTCCCATTTCTCTTGAGCTACCTACATTAGAATTAGCACATTAGCTGGAGTTGATGGAAGATAAGCCCATGCATGTGAGACTAGTAAAACTCATGGAGCTTGAAGAAATTAGAGACCTTGCAATGAAAACACTATAATCACACCAAGCTCAATTTAAGAAATATTTTGACAAGAGAGCCATAGTAAGAGACTTCAATAAAGGAGATCTAGTCCTCAAGTGGGATTCAAACAAGGCCAAACTAAGAAACTATGCCAAATTTGATAGCTTGTGGAGTTGTCCTTATTTGATCCACAGATGCAAATAACATAATGCTTTTTAACTAGTCAAACTAGATGGAGAGGTACTACCCATCCTATTCAATGGGATTCATCTAAATCCTTGATATTAGAAGAGTTTTTAGCCATTGTATATATTGTATATTTTGTATAGTTTTCCATGTTTTCCTCTAAGTGCCTTGTGCACTTTCATTTTTAGTTGTGTGTTTCCCTTCCCTAAGTGCCTTGGGTATAGTGTTTGTTTTATTCTTGTTGTCCTTATTGATTCAAGAATAAGTTCTAGAAGGGTTAACCTTGTATCCAATTTTATACCAACTCAATTGCAAAGGTTAATGAGTCCATGCCCAATGGACTAGACAAGGCAACATGGTCTAGGTTCTCTTGCATCGATAGGCATGTAACCCCTATGAGCCACCAAAGATGTTGGCTATTTTTTGGCCCACATATAAATATCTTGCATAGTTTGATGAAGTATTAGATCAAAGGCTTAGAAATGGATCTAACATTTTCAAATATAGAGGATCTAAGCAAGGTTTTCTAAGGACCTAGTAGTAGTGTTCAAGGATAAGCTTGCAAGCCAAAAGCTAAGTGCAAAATATTTTATTCAGCTAAGTCTTAACTTGTTCATTTTTTTGGACTTTATGGGAACTAAGTGTGTCTTTTCTTTCGGGACCTTTTTTGGCTAATTGTTGAATTCTTTTAGAGAATTTGTTAAAGACAAAATTTTTGAAGGAATAACTCTTTTGGACAAAATGTTTGAATTAAAAGACAAAGACCTTTTCTTTCAATAAAATTATCTGAGATAATTTTCTCAAAGGGTAACTCTTCAATAAATGGTCTTTTTTAGAATTCCCAAAGGAATTCATCTATAGTAAAGTGTCCTATACACTTTCCTGAAGGGTACTTTTCTTTTGGGAAGTGGACCTAAGAAATGTTTTTGAAGGATAAAATCAAAGAGGTGAGGGGCCATTCTAAGAACGTGATTTCTTTGAGAAAATTATCTAGGATAATTTTTCCTAAGGCAAAATTCTTTTATACTTTTTTTCTGAAATGAAGATCCAAATAAAATTACTCAAAGGCAAAGGTAAAGAAAGTGATTTAATTTAGAGAAAGTGATCCACAAAAAGGCCAAAGGAATTTTATAAGGGGCAAATTTCCTTCAAGAAAATTATCTGAGATAATTTTTTCAAAGGCAAATTTCTTTTAAAACTTTTGTCTTGAAGAAAAAGACCTTTTTAAAAAAGTTGAAGGAAAAATTCTATAGAAATTCCTTCAAAAGGAATTCTTTTGAGAAGAAGTGCTAAAACAAAAAAATCGAAAGGGTCATTCTCAAAAGTATAAAGTTTAATCCCTTTGAGATAAATGTTCATGGAAACTATTCAAACAAATTGTCCAAAATAAAAGGTCACAAGAAAGTCTTCAAATAGTCATTCATGCTAGTGTCAAAGTTCAAGCTCATAAAATAGTCATTTGGATTCAAATATCCCATGATGGGCTCACAAATGTTAAAATATGAACCCATACAACTAGTCATTTGGATTTGAATGGACTTACATAAACATAAATGGATACAGGAAAATCAATGTCCTTAGATTGGTTTTCCATCTATAGGAAAGATCTGGTCTAGGTTTCAAAGTAGGAGCTGGTAGGTGAAATTAATGGAAAGTTCCTCATCCTTCGACATGGCCATCATCTTTGATAAAGAACTATTCAATGTATAAGTAACATGGCTTAGTCCAAATTTAGATTTATATGGATTTTATCCTTTTACATGCAAGATAAGTGAAATATGGTGTGAGAATGAAAGGTGAAGATCAGGTGATTAGAAAAGGTAGTTTGAGCATTAAAGGCTTTCTTCAATAATTTCTTGTCTTATATCATATTTTTTGATCGATAAGGGGCTTGAGAATATTTTTGGTGATCTTGGATGGTTCATTTCATAGTCAAGGTAGTTTCATGCTTTGAATATAAAAGAGCATATTGACAATAGTGGTGGTTAAATCCATTTATGACCCCCTCTCTATTTTCTGAAAAATTCCCCTTCTTATCTCATCCCTTTCTGATTTATATACAATATTTTTAACCTAAAAATATATCCATAAATTGGTGATAGAGTTACTCTATCAAAATCACCTTTTAAACACTCTCTTGAAGCAATAAGATAAACTATTTTTGATTCTAGCTTGAATTCAAGTATACAGCATTGGAGTTTAACTTGTAGATGTATGTAAATTTTTGTCATTTGTAGATTATATATGTATCTTTATTTAACTCTTTTGGTTCCTTTTAATTTATGTGAGGTGTTAGACATTGGTGCATTTTTTGAAGTGTCACAAGTTTATAGTGTCTCATATAAACCTATTCATTTCTATCCTCCAAATTACAGTGTTTCCCTTCGACCTCCACACAAAATACTTATGCTTGTGACCTTGAGATAGGATTGGATTATTTTTTTTCTTGATTAGGTTAATTATTAGTTATTAAGGTATCCAGGTTGAAAGTGGATCATTTTATATTTTGGTGCATCACCATCCTTAGCTTAGGTTTCCCTTTCATGTTATTTTTCTCTCCATTTTCCTTAGTTAGAAGTATATTTTAGTGTGGGAAACAAGTTAAAGTGAAGATAAGGAGCTATCCTCATTAAAAATCCTAGAGGTTTAACCTCATTATAGGATACCCATAGGCTGAGGTTGTTCCAATATTGTAGCTGGAAGCGAGAGAGCCTTGAAAAGCTCTCCCACAAGGGTGTAATTTTATCCTACAACAATAAGATGAGATTCAAGTTGAGAAAACACATTAACCATAATTATATATTATTTTCATGAACTAAATATCCTTCTCAACAAAGTTAGTGTGGTTGGGAATGCCCAAACTAGAAAAAAATAGATCCTCCTCTGATCTAGTTATTCCATCATGAATTGGAGAGTAGCATTTTCTTCCTTGATGAGGTTAAATAATCTAAGCCTTTCTAATAATTGGTGTGTAAAATAATATATCACTCTAATTTTTAACCCATAACTTGTTATTTTTACCATATTCTTATGGAGTTCCTAAACATGATGTGGATTTACACCTAGATACATGATATAAAACTATTTGCATAAAGTGGTAAAAATCTAATTTTCCTTGATTTTTCCTTCATACATCCAAGTATTTTTGGAGATAAAGATATCATAAACATGAATGAATTCACATTTTATTACCTCATCTTCCTTGGGATGAAACTTTGTATACCAAGTGACTCATAACTCTCCCATAAAATGCACACCCTGTAAACTTCATGTTTTGTTGGTTCCTTCAAGACTCATTATATATAAGTCCTTACATATATCTTGTTCACAAAAAATGATGATTAAATATCTGTTGTGGTGTGGAGCTAAAAGCTTCAACTGTTTGCAGACACAAGAGGAAGGATGCTGAAGAACCAGAGGAACCGGCGTCGGCAGCATGACCGACGTCGGTCACAGACAGTGGAGAAGGAAACCGGTGACAGCAGGGAGTCGGCCGACGTCGACAGAACCAAACAAGCAGGGACTGGCGTCGGTCGCCTGTGCGGTCTAGAACTATTTGTTGCACGAACAGTTAGTTAGTTGAACCGAGTGTTTGCATGCTAAGGGGCTAATTTAAGTCGCGGGCTGTGTGTCTAATTTTAGTAGTTAGAGTTCTATTTTTGTAAGCATGGGATTCTATTTAAAGACCCATAAGGCATGTATTGTAATTATTCTAAGGCAAGTAAAAGCATTGAAGCTAGCAAGGTCAAGGAGATCTACAGGTGTAAGGTTAAGGAGATCAGCTGAAGCATTCAAGGAGGGATAGCAACTCAGGATTTAGAGTTGTTGTGTTGAGCAAGAGAGAGAGGGAAGAAGGTCTTGAGGTGTGGCAAGCCTTTGAGGTGGAGGAAGAAGTGGCATCTTCCTTATTGTATTTTCTTCTAGTAGTATTTAATACAAGAGTGTGTATTGTCTCTCAAATTCTTTATTGTCTCAAGTTTCTAGCTACTTTATCATTCTGGTATAATTTCATGTTTAATTGCATATAAGAAAGTAATCAATTGTGCTCTAATTGGTAGAGCTACAGATCCCCTAACAAGTGGTATCAGAGCTACAGTTTGCAAGAAGTAGGGTATTGTTTTTTGATTACAGGTCATTCACAAGGTTTTCTGATTGAGTGGGAGTTCAACAATGGCAGAAGAAACCAGGCTACCAATGGAGAAGTTTAACGGCAAGAATTATCAATACTGGAGGATGCAGATTGAGGACTATCTGTATCAAAAGGATCTGTACTTACCATTGGGTGGGGTTGCATGCAAGCCCACAGATATGAAGGATGAAGAATGGAACATTCTTTATCAGAAGGCTCTCGGTTCCATAAGGTTGAGCCTTACATCATCTATGATTTCTAGCTTATCACAGTGCAAGACAACAGAAGAGTTGATAAAGTCCTTGGCAAATTTATACGAAAAGCCCTCAGCTTCTAATAAGGTATATCTTATGAAGTAGCTATTTACTTTGCAAATGCAGGAAGGTGGATCGGTACATACTCATCTCAGTGATTTTCATGGTTTGGTAAACCAACTAGCTTTAGTCAATATTGTTTTTGATGATGAGGTAAAGGCTCTCTTGATTTTATGTTCTTTGCCTGAAAGTTGGGACGGTTTGGTTATGGTAGTAAGTAATTCTGCATCTGCTTCTAAAATCTTAAAAGTTGATGATGTTGTGAGTGTGATCTTGAATGAAGAAATACGCAGGAGAAGCACAGGTGAATCATCAGGGAATGTTCTAAGTGTAGAAAGCAGGGGAAGGCAAAAGGAGAAGGTTGAGCAAGGGAAATCAAGGTCGGGAAGGAGATCTGAGTCCAAAGGTATTACCTGCTAGTTTTGTGGAAAGAAAGGACATACAAAGAAGGAGTGTTGGTTGAGAGATAAAGAGAATCAACATGAAGGTATGGAAGAAACAAAGGATGCAAATATTGTGATGCAGGATGCTCTCATACTTTCTTTGGATAGTCAGGTAGGATCATGGATTTTAGATTTTGGTTCATCTTTTCATGCATCCCCAAACAGAGATTTGTTCTATGAGTATGAACAGGGAGACTTTAGAGTTCTTTATTTAGGGGATGGTACGCCTTGTCAGATAGTTGGCAAAGGGAAAGTGCAGTTGAGATTGCAGATTGACAACACGTGGGTGTTGAAAGAGGTCATGCATGTTCCAATTCTGAAGCAGAGTCTGATTTTTGTAGGAAGGTTGGGAGATGAGGGATGCATAATAACCCTCACAGTGGATTCTTAGAAGGTTACCAAAGGAGCACTTGTTCTAGCAAGAGGTAAGAAAGTAGATACTCTTTATCTGTCTACTTGTATTACTGATTCTACTTTTGGTGTAGATTCAAAGATGTGGCCTAATAGGCTTGGTCACAAGAACAGGAAGGGAATGGAAGTTCTTGATTCAAAAGGTATGTGTTCAAATTTGGAAAGCATAAATACAGTTCATTACAGAAAGAGGAAATTTGATGCTTTTGATAGGAACAAAGAAGCCTTGGTGTTTATGGAGGAGATGAAGGACAAAGATCAATCACAAGGGCTGAATAAATCTGAGTAGGGCAGCATGGATAGAGGTTTGATCCAAGAAGAGCTCACGGATGAAAATTTCATCACTTACAGGAACACATAGACACCAATGTCAATAACTTGGCACTGACGTCAGTCATCCAGATACCGACATCGGTCATGTACAGACCAGCAGGGTCGGTAGGTCAGATAGGAAAAGTCTGACATCGGTCATAAGGATTGATGTCAGTAGGAGGGACATCGACGTTAGCTAGGGAAATGACGTTGGCAGTCAGGATCAGTGCAGGGAACTGACGTCGATTGGGAGTAGACTGGGAGATGGCCTAGATCAGTCACTGGAACGGATGTTGGGTGAATTAATAAGTCTCAAACACCCATGTGGAGGTCAGGAAAAGTATGTGAACCTCATATTCATTGTTCACCTTCTTTATATTGCTTATTGATAGTCATGAACTAGGAAGGTGGAAGAAGCAATGTAGGTAGAATCTAGAAACAGTGGGAGCTTGGCATGGATGAGGAGTGTGAGTCCTTGGAGAACCAAATAGGTATTTGTTGGTAGTGTTGTCAGCTAGAAGGAAGCACTGGATAGAGGGATGGATTCCCGTTTTAGAGAAGAGAGTGGATGGACACATGAGACAGAAGGCTATGGTATATGGTCTTGATTATGCTGCAGAACAATGGAGGTTTGACCATTGTATTTTATCTTTACCAGGTTGGATAATATTAGCTACATTATCATGTTACTATATTGTGTTACTTGTTGCAGGGTTTCATAAACAGGGAGTTTTCTGAGCTAAGGGTAGAGCTGGTTCAGAAGTATGTCATGGAGAATTTGGGAGTAGCAAAATTCTTGTGGCATAAGATACAGGTATTGCATCACAAGTTTGCATGGTGGTTGGTCTTCAAGAGTGACATTAAAGAGGGATACAGAGCCTAAGGAACAAAATAGATGGTGTATAGGTACAGGTACAAGTTACAATTTTTTATGTCCAAGTGGGAGATTGTTGTGGTGTGGAGCTAAAAGTTTCAACTATTTGCAGACACAAGAGGAAGGATGCTGAAGAACTAGAGGAACCAGCGTCAGCAGCATGACCAACGTCGATCACAGATAGTGGAGAAGGAAACTGGTGACAGTAGGGAGTCCGCCGATGTCGGTAGAACCAGACAAGCAGGGACCGGTGTCGATCGCCTGTGCGGTCTAGAACTGTTCGTTGCATGAACAATTAGTTAGTTGAACCGAGTGTTTGCATGCTAAGGGGCTAATTTAAGTCGTGGGTTGTGTGTCTAATTTTAGTAGTTAGAGTTCTATTTTTGTAAGCATGGGATTCTATTTAAAGACCCATAAGGCATGTATTGTAATTATTCTAAGGCAAGTAAAAGCATTGAAGCTAGCAAGGTCAAGGAGATCTACAGGTGTAAGGTCAAGGAAATCAGCTGAAGCATTCAAGGAGGGATAGCAACTCAGGCTTTAGAGTTGTGTTGAGCAAGAGAGAGAGGGAAGAAGGTCTTGAGGTGTGGCAAGCCTTTGAGGTGGAGGAAGAAGTGGCATCTTCCTTATTGTATTTTCTTCTAGTAGTATTTAATACAAGAGTGTGTAGTGTCTCTCAAATTCTTTGTTGTCTCAAGTTTCTAGCTACTTTATCATTCTGATATAATTTCGTGTTTAATTGCATATAAGAAAGTAATCAATTATGCTCTAATTGGTAGAGCTATAGATCCCCTGACAAGATCTTTACTTCATGATGCTAATAATTTTTAGTGTCCTCTTCTTTATGAGTCCTTCAACATACTTGTAGCTTGATACCCAAAACATCATAACAAGCTTAGTCACAAAATATTGGGCATAAAAAAACACTTAATGTGCTTACCCATATCTAGCATCAAGTTTATAGTATGGATTATCTCCATTTATCCATAACTCATGATTTTATCTTCAATTGTGGTAATTATCTTCCACAAGTGATCTATAAATTGTGAGCATTGATTTTTACAATGTGGTTAGAAAGCACAAAAAACCATATGCAATTTCTCATATACTTCCTTTTATTCCAATTGAAATATATAGAGAACTCAAAAATAATACCAATGATTCTATCTACTTTTACCCTCAAGTGACTACCTAGATCACATATGAAAGAATAATTTGGAACTTGAAACAAATAATCCACATGCCCTATACTACAAGTTGTATCTCTTACTCTCTCACCTCTCTTTGTATGCTTTCCATGATGAAATTTTTTTTGTAGTGACATAGGTATAATAAAATATGAAATAATTTAATACCTTGTGTATCAATTAGAGTTTTCATCCTCATACCTTTGGCTGTAATTATAATACTCATCCACATACCTTTGGCTGAAAATAGAATGCTCATGCCTTTGGCTGCAAATATAACGTTCATCCTCATTTTACCAAAGAGAGTTTGTTGAGATATCCTCCACACCTCCATTTTTGTGGCTTAATATTCCCAACTTAGAGATTACCAAAACATTCTCCTCCAATGCATATCCATCCAAAATTCTATCTTGATCCTTGACTTTAATAACCTTTTCTTGGCATATGCACTCATTATAAATCACTAAAAAATCTTTTATAAATCAAAATCCTTACCTTTCATCTATATGTTGGATTAATTTAAGCTTTATAAATTTTATTTCTCTTTGAATTCTTTAAAATCTTCTTCTAATACCATAAATTTTAGGAATCCTCCCATGATTCGTGCAAATAAAAATATACAAAATAAATATTCATAGGCTACCAAGATCTTGGCTCTGATACCACTATAATAACCCTTATAGGATTATTTAGAAAAATCTGATTTTTATGAATCTAACTATTAATAACTTCAACATTAAATAACCAATATATAATAGAAATTTGGAGATAATATTAAAACAAAAATATTATATTAATACTTCAACATAATCACTTACAAACACTTAGCCATACTTATAATTATTCACACAATCCTTAATGGAAATCTTTCACAGCACACACACTTTGCACATTGCACTCTAAATCTACTATGAAGACCAAATGTAACTCCTGAATGGAATCACCTCATATGAAAGAGGATTTTTTTCCTAAAATTAACAATGGATACTAGGAATGGTTTCATCCTCCTAATCTCATAATAGCCAAGGTATTTCATCCTTAGTTGGGAAGACTGAACATAATTTCAAGCGTCAAATTGGGGGGTTTTGTGATTTAACAAAGATGCATTACCAAGGGGAAGAGCTTATAATTATATGAATTACAAATAAGGAAGATAAATGGAATAAAGAAAAAGAGATAGAAGATGGGGTGTAGCATTCCACATGGGGGGATAAAATTTTAATGATGACAAGATTTCACCATGTGCAAGAGACAACAATAATTTATTCTCTACCATGCCTTCATAATTATGCCTCCCTCTCCATGTGAAAGAGAATCACATGATGGGGAATTAACCAATATTAACCCATATTCTCACATGATTCAAATATTTCCCCACTAACCCATTTTAACTTCTCCACACACTTCTATTATGAATCCATATAGAATTGCACCATGCTTCTCCTTTTCCCTTTTTCCACCAAGGACAAACCCATGTGGTCAATAAAGCAAATACAATGTCTTTCAAGTGGAGTGGTATGCCTAAATCTAAGCACATGCTATTGAAACCATGTAATGACCCCTATGGGTCATGCCACCTCATCCAAATGCCACCTTATTTCTATATCATCTCCTGTATCACTTGCCATGTCACCATAAATAGTGATAGTGAATAGTGATACATGAATAGTACCTACGAATAGTGTTGGAGAAATATTGGAATTGGAAAATTTTCCCACAACATAAAATTAATTTCAAAGGGGAAATGACATAAATATATTGAGTTATGATCATATCCATTCAACATGGAGTACCAACAAATACCATTTATGAAAGTTTATGAACCATCCAAGTTTGATAAATACAAGGGCAATGGTGACCCTCAAGAACATTTGAAGGAGTTATTTTTTGCTTGTTACCTTGTGACCTATAGTTAAATTTACTTGCTTATTAGTTTTCCCATAATTATAGATAGATGACCTTGGAATGGCTTCTCAAAATGCCAAGGAATCTTTATCTAACTTTGATGACCTTTCAAACATTTTTTTATAAAATTTCTCTTATAATCTCTAACATGAGGATAATGTGGTTAATCTAGGTTAGGATATACAAAGGTTTTGTGAGAGATTTTCAAGATACATACAATGGTGGAGAGCACTTGCAAGATATTTCATGCATAATTTACATGATAAATAGTTGACAATTATATTTACCAAGAATTTACATTGTGAAATATATCATCATCTTGAGCTTCAGTGTGCTCGTACATTTGAGGAGATCATTGAAAATGGTATAAATTTTTACAAGGCCCTTATCTATAATGGGATAATCAAATTGTCTTCTCCTAATCAAAACCAAAATTAAAACCAGAGCCAAAATCAAAATCAAGGCTAAAATAAAACCCAAAGTTTAATTCAGACGTAGGCTCATATGCCACCTTAGGCCAATGATTTTGAGAAACATAAGGCCTATAAATAAAACAAAAATGTTATCATTAATGGATTTACTAAGTCATTCTATGTCCAAATTATGCAAATACCATTTTCCTAACTAGCTCCATATAACCAACTAGCCCTATATATGTAACCAACTCCATATGCATAGCCAATTTCATAAGATTAGCTTGTTCCACAAATGCAACCAATTCCACATAGCAAGTATTAATACCTCATCCATTACAAGCACCTCCTCCAAGAATAAAACCTAAGTACAGATTTTTTTAGTGATCTTAAAGAACCAATTGAGTTGGTATTCATAAAATTAGTCATTGTTAGTATCATTAGTTATCCCATGGTGAAGCCATTCCTTAAAGGTGTTCCTTTCCCTGATTGGTATAAAGAACATGAATTTTATGATTATCACTGAGTTAAATGACACTCCATATGATGATTTATGTAATTAAGGAAACTTATTCAAAACATGTTTTAAAATTAAGAGATAAACTTGGAAAATAAGGATTCTACTTCCAATCATAACCTAGGTATTTATTAAGATCTTTTTCCGCAACATAACACTACCAATCAGAATTAAAAAACACTAAGGCCACCTCCAAAAAAACAACAATGATGATGATAGCAAAATCAACACAATGGTTGGAACCAAGGTCAAAATGACCCATCTAACCATGAGGCCTATCATATTATCATATTTGACTATAATACAGTTTTAGGTTCTATTGTAGACAGTCATATAACTACCATCATGATCAACCCTAGACCAACTACCAACAAACCATGACCATTACCTAATAATGCCTATCATCCTTCCTATGCTGATAATCCTACTTTGACATGTGATTGTAGCTAAGTGTAACAACATTCAAAAATTACTATATTAGGCCCTTCTCCTTATTCATCTCGATATAATGACCCTTTACCCATATGGATAGTGCAATTGTAACTTGACAGATTAATGTCAGTATTTTAGGACCATAACCACCTTATATCAATGAGCTAATTTAGTCTATTATACTAAATAAGAGTAAACCAATTACCAATACTAAGGAGATAATGTATAATATTGTGGAATAACTATAAAAAACACCCACACAAATTTATATTTTATATTTTTTTGTGTACATTAGCATCCCCAAAAAAATCCTTATATAACTCTTGAGCCAATCCTAAGAATCAAATGACATTTCACTAGATAAATTCCAAGCTTTGGTCAGACACCTATCCCCTGGCCAACAATTGACCTTTGACCAAAGTGATATGCCATCCCTAGGCCATCTCCAAAATAATCCATTATATATCAAATTTTTCATAGCATGGCACAAAGTTAAGTATGTCTTCATAGACAATGGATCAAGCCTAAATATTATGTCTCTATGGTTGGTCAAGTATATGGGATACATGACAGTTGATCTATAGCCATAGACTAGTACCATCAAGACCTATGACAATGAGGAATGAAAATCATAAAGAATGATATGTTTAAAAATTATCATTGGTCCTTTGACCCATGACACACTTTTACATGTGTTAGACTTATATTTATCATAAAAATTACTTCTATGCTGACCTTGAGTACATGAAATCTAGGAAATACCTTCCACATTAAATTAGTGCATCAAGTTCTCCTATTTTAGGATGGAGCTAACTATTCCTATATACCTATGGCCATACCAATTTTGAAAACATCTAGAGGTTGAGTATGAAATTTATAATTTCCTTTTTAGACTAGACCCTAAGCTAAAGAAAAATAAAGATCAGATTCTAATTATATAGACCCTGATAGCCTTTCCTTTACTTCATCTATGACCCCTCCTAAAATATTAAATCATTTTACCATATATAACAAAGTCCTAGGATAATACTTCATGCATAATGCATTCCATGTAGCTAACCTTTCATAGGCCCCTAAAATATATGGAAGGCCTAAAGCCAAGGTAGTTTGCATGGAATGGAGATAAAAAAACAAGTTTAATACCCTAGAGTGTGTTATTTTCATACCAAACACTAGCCAAAATAAGACCCACTTTATGAATATGATTCTTTGATTTATAATGATGACTTCATTTAATACTATCAAAGTAAAAGGTATCTCATCCCTAATCAGATCATGGATAACCAAAATTATGAAGGTAAAGGCCTAAGGGTAGCTCAACAAGTTACTCTTGAGCTAACTATCATAACCAAGTATAATCGAACTCATGGTTGTAGACATATAATTCCTAACACCATCATGTTTAAATTGTCAATTTTACTTGAAATTTGTGAAAATGCACAAATTAGGCCAAAATCACTTAAACATGTTAAATGGTTCAATCTTGTCATATATAAGTGTTGATTTAGGTTAATGTATCCCTAAAAGGGGGAATGCATTTTATGTGATTATTAAGTTTTCTCAAATCATTTTGATTTAAAATGATGAAAATGCAATTTGACACCTAAGATCAACAAATTCCTCTAATTCAGAGGCACACGACATGTGCACATGTTATTTTTCATCGATAATGTCTTAAATGGGATATTGATCTGTACACAACTAACACCTTTGTTTAATTCTACTTTAGTTAGATTATGACCTAGCAATATGACATTTTGACTAGTTTGATTAATGATGTGCAACCAATTTCCAAAGAATTGCATAAAATTTTATTAGTCTCATTTAGGCAAATTAATCCAAATCAAGAACTTAAGTGGAAAATCCATGGAAGTTATTGAATATCTTTTAGTTGGAAATTGATTCTTAATATTTGCATAATCAAATGACATCATTTGTGGGATGGCAGCTATAAATGCAATAAATATTTGGTTTAAGGCCTCCCATGCCTCTTTAATGCCCCTTACAAATATTTATGATGGTATTTATGGATTAATTATATAAAACTAGATTAATTCATGGCCACACATCTTGATCTCAAGATGGATGGTCAAGGTTGATTCTAACCAAAGTCAAAATCTATAAATAGGAGGGGCAAAGACCACCATTTTTAAGCTTGATTTTTGTAAACTTATTATGCAAAATTATCTCCATAATTAATTTGTGTGTGGTGTTTATTATGCTTAATTTTCAATAGGATAACTTTAAGATATGTATAACATTAGTCATATATGATGATCCTAGTTTCATTGGTCCATAAGAGATGATGGAGGAGATTTGTCTTGCATCATTGCTAAATACTTGAGCACCAAATCAAGGGTAAAATGATGTTTTGAGCCACATTTGGGTGATGAGATGTTATTGGGAAGGTATTGTGCATGCTTTTTTTAGTAGCTCTTAATTGTCATTTGTCAAACCCATTGAAAGCATTGGCTTAACTACTTATGTTCTTATGTATTTTCTTGAGTTCTTGACTAATGCTTGATCTAACTATCTTTGGATTCCATCTCTACATCTTGGAATGATTGGTGGGACCATGCATCTCATTCAAGCAAGGAGAACACTTTGGCAATCTTAGAAAATCTAAAAAGTGCTTACAAATCCTTAAAAATCACTTTTTTATCATTATTTTCCTATGTTTTTGATCTTTTATTGACACATAGTTTACATAATAATCAATATCAGTTATGTGTAACTGGCATCAATCCTATCTAATTGGCATCAGTTCTGGTACAGGGCAAAACATGGCAAGAAAGTTGGATTTTTAGGTTTTATTGAAGATTAAAAGTTTATATTTTGGTTTATAAAATTTTTGTCTGAACATTATTTACATGATCTAGAGCTTTGTTGGAGATTTTATATTAACCTTGGACTAACATATTTTGTTTTCAAAATGTGTTTTTGCCTAAGGGTTCACATGTAACTGGTATAAGTTTTTATCAATTGACATCGGTTCTTTTATGATCATAATCGGCCTTGTTGTAACTAGCATTAGTCACTAATGACCAAAATTGATCTCTATGTAAGAATAACATAGAACCCAAGAGAAAATTTTCAAATCTTTCTTGTTTAATTGATAATTATGCTTCAAATCAAAAGGAAACCCTCTAACATTTACAGGTCACACACATGGAAAATTAACAAATTTAAGCATGATTAAATCTCAAACTTCCCCTTTGGTGTTTAAAAGTAACTTAGATTTTTTTTAAGTTAATTTCTTTTGTGAAAGTTTTTCAAAGTTTACAATTAAGGCCAAGGGGCCAAAAACTTCATCAAACACTTCACTTTTGGTGCATATAATTTACACTCACTTAAATTTCAATGTTTTTTTTTTAAAAATGTGTTGTTTTATGCAAAGATTATTTATTACTTATTTTTTTTTTGTGCAAAATGAAGAGTGCATGTACGCTCTCACCCATCCTATTTAGGGAACTTGAGTGATTAAAAGTGCCTTTTATTTGTAATTTGTGCCTTTATCCAAGGCATGAAAAGAATGCCAAGGCTCTCCCCAAAACTCATATGGTTTTAGTGATCTAAAAGTAACCTCTAAAATCATTTCAATTAGTTTTATTTTATGAAAATTGGCTTATGAAGTGAAGTTTATAACTTCTTCATGAGTTTTTTAGGGAAGATCTAACTCAAGGTTTTATCTCCCAGCATTATTTCAATCTCGCTACACAATAGGGTATATAATTCAATAAACATATACTACGATTGCCAGGGGGATGAGTGGCTAACCACTCCAATCATAATGAAGACCCAAGTTAGGTTTGGTTAACCAAGGGATTTCACTAAGTAGTACATGGATGTAATTTTTATGTAAAGGAATATACCCTTGTATATTAAGTTAATCAATATAAACTCAATTGATGTGAGGCATCTCTAGTGTTAATTACACTTGGGACCATCTAGATGACTGAAAATTTAAGTTTTAGAACAACCCCACTTGCCACATACATATTGTTGATGCAAGGCAAGTAGCCTGAAGGTCCATATCACTATAAAATCTCTTCGGATAAGGTGGGTGTAAAAACCCTACTACTTCATGCACTTTTATTTTTAGATTAACACTTAAAATTCTCCTAAGAGCATGTATATAGATGGATTTCAGAAATATGAAGCAACCTTATCAATTTAGGGCTTAGGATGATTTAATTAGCTATATTTGGTATTTTTATTTACTTACTTGGTCTTTATTGAGTCTATAACTTTTTTGTGAACTAAAACATGTCATAACCAAACACATTTGTTATCCACCATTTTGAAAAAAGAGGCATTATGTTGGTCAAATCAAAATCATATTTTTCCTTATTCAATCCTCATCATAAACATTGTGTTTATCTTATATAAAAAATGTTATTATTCTATCCATTTGAGTCTAAACCATTTTGCAAAAAAATCTCCAATTCCTTCACTTTTTACTTCAAATTTAGAATCTCACCCTTTCTAAGATCTAGGCCAATGTGTTACTTGGTTTACCATTTGCATTTGGTTTGAGTTAACTTGGGTATGATTTCCATTTGGGTTGAAGGTTTTTTTACAGACTCATGATCATCTAATCATTATGAACTTAGGTTATTTTACATATCGCTCACACTCTAAGTTCTAGAACCAATTTTATTCTACCTACTATTACCATGTGGTGATGTTGTGTTGTCTATTTGGTTTTAGTTTTATACGTAGGAATTTTTCCATGTTTTCACATCTTAATTTTCTTATTTTGCATTTTTATTTTCCTTTTTATAAAGACTCTCTTCGAATTTTATAGTATAAATGTGTCAAATTTGAACTAGCTTTTATACTATGGACATATCTCTAAACCTATGTTTGGTATACTAGTTTACACTATAAGTTTTTGAGTTATCATAATCTCTTCTAATTTAAACTATGTTAACCCACTAAAGTTGAGTAATCTCATGAAACATTTATTCTAATTGTGTGGTACTAAAACACCTTCCTTTTTATTATAGTCTCTTTTACCTTGTTACTTATTTGGAAAAAATAAAAACACACCTTGTTAACATTTGTAAAACATTTTTTAATTCTTAGAAAATTTAGAGAACAACCTTTTAGACATGATGCAAATGTAGACTTATAGTGGGGTCTCTTATGTCCCTAATTATGATGAAGATCACTTTTATGATGGACAAGATAATTCCATGGTATTTGAGGACATTCCCACAACTGTAGGATCTGAAGAAGATTAATTTGAACATCAACCCCTAGAGAACAAAGACAAAGTACTTCTAAGGTTGATTGAATATTTCCATCAAAATTTCCTCTGGAATAATTTCATACCTTGGTTAGGGTATAAAAACAACAGTGAGAATAATCCCTCACCCATGTTACACAAATAAAAATTTCATCTTATAATAAAGGAAAGAAAGCACTCTTAGAGTTAACCCCTAATGATCAAGATCTTGTCACCAAGATTAATAAGATAAGTCAATGATATGTAGACCAACTTATCATGAAATTGATGGACTCTTTAGTTTCCACTTCAATACACAATGATGATTCCAAGGAATAAGGGAATGTGATTGAACAAATACAAAACATTTTAGTTGAGAACACACCTATGATGGATAATGATGTCTCAATTGAACAACCTAAGTCTCAGTAGGCTCTACAACATGCTTCACTAGACATGAAGCAAACATTTTTTAATCATCAAGAACCTCTTATTCTTTTTCAAAATCAAGGACCAAAACATTTAGTGCATATTAAGGAAATCATGTAAAATAATTTGGCTAGTTCATCTCAACTAACATGTACTTTGGTAAATAGACCACAGACTCGCTAAAATCAATAGAACACTTACAATTCAAGGTGGCTGACTTTAGGGAATGTTAATCAACCTAAAAATTAATGGTTCACTTACTCAACTCAAGGATAAAATCAAAACAAATTTTAATATTGTAGGGTACATATCCCCAAGACATACATGCAATAGGGTCACATACCACCCCTATAGTATTATATTCCACCCACCAATGCACCAAACATATGAGTGGAATTCCATGAAATAAATTGTGTCATGATTGGAGATAGGAAAAAGAATCAAGAAGTAAAAATTTGATGAGATATGTCCATATCCATTTGATTTTAATATTATCCAATTCCCATTTTGGATACATTTTGAGGCACCCAAATTTGACAAATACAAAGGAAAGGGTGACCCTCATGAACACATTCAAGTATTTTTTATATTATGCTAAGAGGTGGCTTACAGTAGCATTTATTTTCTTCATTTATTTTTGTGAAGTTTAGTGGGACAAGGTTTAGATTGGCTTCTTAAGTTACACAAGGTATTGGTTACATATAGGAATGATCTATTTGAATATTTTTTAAACCACTTCTATTATAACATTGAACATTAATTAACCATTTTTGACTTGTGTAAAGCCAAACAACGAGATGGAGAAAGATTCACAATATATCTATAATGGTGGAGAGCATTAGTTGGATACTTTCAACACAATTTGATAGATAAATAGTTGGCCAACATTTTTTCATAGAACCTACACCCTAAGGTGGTGTACCATCTAAAACTTGCTTGCATAAACACATTTGAAGAAATTATAGACTTTAGCTAATCTATTTCCTAAAACTCTTGAAAAATAAGTTATTATAGAAGATGTGGGAATTTACACATACCATATTAAGTATGCCTTCCATGTTTATAAGTTGTCTAAGTATCCCAAAACATTTGGTAAACCCAAACCTTATAAAATCCCTAATAGACCTAACTTAATTTGGAAATAGATAAAGAAGCAAAGAAACCATCGATGGTATTTGTACTTGCTACTTCACCAAAATAGGATCAATAAGCTTTCACTTAAGGAGATTGGTTATATTCTAATGACACTATTGATTATTTTTAGAATCCAAAATATCCTATCCCTAATCATATTATGGAAAATTTTGATTATAAAATAAAAGGCCTTGGCCTATGAGTGCAAATAATCCTGGAACCTTTATTAGTAAGTATACCTAATTTGATTCATGATCTTAGATTTATACTACTTGGGGATGCCCTCATGACTTTCGATAGTGATTCTTATAAATTGACTAGCGATGAAACTCCTAGTAGTGATGTAACATCCCATTATAGCCTTTTTGATGAGTTTGCTAACACAAACATATTTGATTTAAATGCTATTATGACCATAATACCTCATTCTTCCCTATGCCTTTGTCATCATAAACTCATTGATTGGGACCGGTAAAATTTAGTCATATGCCTTGATGAATTCTATAATGAAGAATAAATTTTAGATTATATGGGCCTCAAAGATGGATTTCCCATTGGTGATCATAAGTAAGGCTTTAATTTTATTTATATCCTTCTACCTAATCTAGAGAGTAAGTAAACTTTATTGGTCATAACAAACATAAAACATCAAGATATTCAAGTGAAAACCTCTTTGAGGCACTCATTAGCCAAGGAAAAAGTAAAGAAAAATACAAGACCTTGAGTGAAAACCTATTTCAGGTGATTTTGGATTGGAAAGTTTGCTCATCCCCAAAGGATGTACAAGGTCCATCAATTCCTAGCTCTATAGCTAATACAAGCACCACATCAGAACAATTATAAGTCTTTGAGCATCTCACACTTGACTTTATTGAGATTTTTACTAGTTGGCCATTACCTTATTTTGTAGATTTAGATTCATCACATTATCCAGAGCTATGGGAAGAACAACAAAAAATTGTAGCAGAAAAAGATGATCATGATCACACATTGCCTACTATTCCTGAAGATGGTTCTACACTCCTTGTAGAAAACACTATTAAAGTGAACTTGAGAACATATGAGAATATTAAAATTATATAACTTGGAGCTTACCTTAATAAAGTATAATGAGAACACATTATATCCATTTTGATGGATTTTATTGATATTTTTGTATGGGCATATTCAAACATGTCATGCTTAGACCCTAACTTGGTTGTGCATCGACTTGTTGCCCATCTAGATGTTAAGCCACTAAAAAAAAAATTAGGAAGATGCATCTGTGTATTTCTCTTTTGGTAGAATATAGATTGGATAAATTATTGGGGTTAAGATTCATTAGACTATTGGTATATTCTGAATGGATATCAAACATAGATCTAGTCAACAAAAAGCCACAAGGTTTACATCTTTATACTAACTTTAGATATATCAACAAAGCATGGCCCAAAAATAATTTTTCTCTACCCAAAATTGACATTATTTTAAATTCTACTATTGGGTATGAGATTCTATCCATCATGGATGGATTTTTTGGATATAATCAGATCAAGATAGCCTAAGAAGATAAACACAAGACTACATTCACCAACCTATGGGGAACATTTTGTTATCAATTCATGTCATTTATCTTGAAGAATGTTGGAGCCCCTTATCAGTGTGATATGACTATCATCTTCCATGGCATGATGCATGATATTGTTGAAGACTATGTTGATGACATCTTCGCTAAATCAAGAACATGTGGTGGACATCTTGACATTCTACAGAGAATATTTGAGAGACTTCACAAGTATAAGGTCCATTTGAATCTTAATAAGTGTGTATTTGGAGTCATTTAAGGAAAATTACTAGGGTTTATCATATCACAAAGAGGGATCAAATTTGACCCTACTAAGGTCAAGGTCATTGTTGATATGCATCCACCTTCAAATATTAAACAACTTCAAATTTTACAAGGAAAGATTCAACCTATTTGTAGGTTTATTTCTCAATTAGTAAATAAGTACCACCCATTTATACATCTCTTGAAGAAAGGGGTCACATTTTAATGGGATCATGAGTGTCAATTAACATTTTTGAAGCTCATAACATATTTGGCTAACCCACTAGTTTTGAGATTACTACCACCTAGACAACCACTGCTTCTTTACATTTCAGTGACTAAACATGCACTAGGGGAATTTTGGCCCAACATGATGATAAATACAAAGAACATGTAGTTTATTATTTAAGCCGCACACTGGTAGCTTATGAACACAATTATATGCCTATTGAGAAGGCATGTTTATATATGGTGTTTGCTTCCAAAAAATTGTGACATTATATGCTAAACAACAAAATCTTTGTTATTGCTAAAGTGGATCCTCTCAAATTTTTTAATCCAAAGTAGCTATCACAAGATGCATGACCAAATGGGTCTTGATCCTAAGTGAAATTTATGTTTAGTGTCAGAATTAGAAAGCTATCAAAGGGTTGGTTATTTTTGATCAAATTGTAGAGGCCCCTATTATAGATACTCAACCACTCAGAATCAACTTTTTAGAAAATTCTATTATGACAATAAAATAAGTGCATCATGAAACTAAATAATGGAAATTATATTTTGATGGTTCCTTTACTTCTCATGGATCTAGATCTGGCATATTATTGATTACACCATAAGGGGACCTGATTCCTAAAGCATTTCATATCAATTTTTATTGTACCAATAAAATGGCTGAGTATGAAGCACTTGTTGTAGGACTTTGTCTTGCAGTGCAGTGGGATATCAAGCATTTAATGGTTTATGGTGATTCCTAATTAATTATCAATAAAACCACTAATCAATATCAAACTAGAAATGATAATATTATACCCTAAAATCATATTATGGATAATCTCAAATCTCATTTTAAATATCTAAAATTTTAACAAGTATCATGGGCCAATAAAAAATCTACTGATATAATGGTAACAATTGGATCCATGATACATATTAAAAGTAGTGCTAAAGAATATCAGTTTTTCATTGAAAATATTCTTCAAATTGCACATGTCTTGTTATATTTAGAAAGTTTATGTGTCATTATTAGTACTAATCCCCCACCTGAACTACCTTGGTTTTAAGATTTTTAGAATTATTTCCATGATCATGTTTTTCCACCTAACATTTCCAACAATCATCAAAAACTTTTTCTTTATCGCATAGCTTGTTATACCCTCCTTGGAAACATGATTTATCTCAAAGTCTATGATGGAATGCTATTTTATTGTTACTATTACTTCATTGTTTATCTTTGATAGAATCTAAGCTAGTGCTTAAGGAGGTTCATGAAGGAATGTATAGGGCCCACACCAATGGTGTAGTCTTAGATAAAAATCTCCTCAGAATGGGTTATTATTGGCCCAAAATAGAGATAGATGATTGAAATTATGTGAGGAGGTGTGTTCCTTATGAACAACATGAAATTTTGATACATGCACCTTTCTTGCCACTACAACCAATCACTACACAATGGCCATTTTATACATGGGACCTCGATCTCATTATAAAAATAAACCCAACATATTCAAATGGCCATAAACATATTTTGATTGCTACCAAGTATTTTACTAAGTGGATTAAGGTCATTCCTCTTACTTACATCACTGGTAGGTAGATTACTAAGTTTATCCATTACCATATCATTTTTTGATATGGTACCCATCACACATTATATTTAATAATGGTAGATCATTTGTAAATAGAGATGTTAAATACCTTTGTGAAAAATTCAAAATCAAGCACAATAAATCTGCACCATATAACCTACAAGGAAACAAACAAGCTAAGGCATCAAACAAAACTATTATGACTATACTAAAGAAGATTTTTAATGACACTGGCTATAATTGGTACTTACAAATTTTTATTTCCCTTCAAGATTATTGCACTTGTCATCAAAATCTCATAAGAACCACTCCATACTCCATTGTTTATGGCACATAACCTGTTATCCCAATTGAGATTGAGTTGCATTCACTGAGAGTATATTTGGAGAATATTGAAGATGATGAAGATTATAGAGTCTTAAGGTTACAAGAACTAGAACTTCTTAATGGTAAACATTTGTCTGCCCTATTAAACTTGCAAGCCTATTAAAATAGATTGCAAAAAAGATACAACAATTGCATTTTCCCTTGGGAGTTTGAGATTGGTGATTTGGTCTTGAAAGAGAACCATAAGAACACAAATTTTGAATGCAATAAAAAAGGCTAAGTTCTAACCCAATTGTCTTGGCCTATATGTTATCACAATAAATTATGGATTAGGGGCATACGTGGAAAAGAACTTCCAAATCCCATGAACATTGTACTTGTTAAGTGGTTATATGCTTGATATGTTTTGAACCATTGTCCATAATACCCTTACTTGGGGCTAGCTTGTGTTTAAGTTATTTTATCCTACCATTATATCTTAGACCATCCTATCTTAGACCTGATTCATTTTGACTTACCCTAGACCATTCTTTCGAGAACCATATTCTTTTCTAACTCTAGATAGTTGAACCTTTGGACCATTTTCACTTCGGATCATTTATATTCCAACATTCTATATTACCCTAAACCATCCTCTTTTAGACCATATTCATTCTAGATCATTCTTTTAGAACCATATTATTTTTATAAACTAAACTATTGTAACCTAGACAACTTTTATCCCTTGACCAATTATGATGTTGATTATGGCTCATAGACATTGTGAACATATTCAATGCTAGTTATACAAAGCAATTCAATCTGGATAGTATTTTACAGCTTCTTCTATAAACAAGTGAACATAGATACATCTTTAGCTCAGGATTTTTTCCTACTAGATGGTTCTTCAGATTTATCTCATGCTGCATACTATTCTATTATTTTTTTACTATTTGGTAGGTATTATTGCCTTACTAGGAACCTCACTCTCAATGATTTATGAGCATAGATCATTGAAACGAGTTTATCTATTATTTTAATGCTTACTTATGGACACACATCTCCTCAACTACATATTTCCCTATAAATTTTGTCAATATTTCATTTATGTTGCTTATCCCAAAAAAATAAAAACATTATAAAATGATTGTCAAAACAAACAAAAACATTATCTTTCACTTTTCTTTATCCTAATCTCTCACATACTTACCATTTTTCAAGATCATTTTAATTTGAATTCTTTCAAAATTTTGCTTCTTTATTTACTTTAAAACATTAATAATAATTTTTTGGTCGTCACTTTTCTTCAATCCCATATCCTAGGATAAATACATTTGGATTAAAGTTCATGTTGGATCTCGCATCCATGGAACTATGTACATATTGTCCACTTGTCTTGTACATCTAGAGTTAGCTTGACCACCCCCTTCCTTTTCTTATTTTCCCCCATTTTTCTTTTGTGTTGTTTTCATATCTCTTGGGGGAAACTTTGTGTCCTTGTTCTTGTGATTTTATGTTAGAAATTAATTCCTCTACTACACATACTAGAACAATTATTTTTAAATTACACTAACATTGTGACTAAATCTTATTTGTGTGTGTCTATTTTATTTTTATTGGTTTTTTGTTTTGTTTTTTTATCTCTTCATTTATTCATTTCTTTTCCTATTATTATTTCTTATTTTTTCTTCTTGGTCTTTTATTTTACCATTTGGTATTTTTATTTCTTTTATTTTCCAAGTACATCTTGATAGTACGCATCATATTGATTATTATATCTTACTTTCATGATGTTTATTAAGTTATTCTTGTTTGGTTTTTATAAATTATTGTTCCTACTTAAGTCTTGATTGTTCATATCTAGATTTTAAGTTAGGTTACATTTATATTTTCTTTTTCTTTTTCTTTGTTTATTGTTGTTTAAATGTAAATAGTTGTAACTTTGGTTTTGATAGTTCTTATCATTATCATTAGGTTTAAATATTCACATTTTAATCAACTCAATGTAATTAAAATCTAATGTCATTATAGGTTATTCATACTTATGATGTATAATTTCATTTTTCTATAACAAGCAACAAGTAATTTGGAACCAAGTCTCAAAATTAATGTAGTTTCAAATATCAGCTCTCAAGTGTACAAATGAAACTAGGTACCAATGGCTTATATCACACCTAACTCTATGCAAGATGTGTATCTCTTAGCATTCATCATGAATCTAATCGACTAGTGGTCCATTTTTTTTCTATTCTTCATCATCCCATTTTTCCATGCTTCTAGGTGAACAACATTGGCTTGAGGTCTATTTAGACTAAGTAGGTAGTGCTTAGATACATGATGTATCTTGGGTCAGCTCAACCACCTTTATTCTTTTATTCATCTCTTTCATCACTTTGTACATCCTCATATATTGGGTTTTTCATGATTTTTTTAGTCATTATCCCATTGTATATATGTTTACACCCAATCATATTTTAATATATGTATTAGGTTATATCCTTGAGCTATGATTTTTAATTTTCCTTATTGAGGCACAATATATGAACTAGTCACAAATCTAAATCAGCCCTATTAGGGCACAAATTAATTATCAATGATCAAAATTCACCCTACTAGTTTAAAATGCTTCATAACTGATCAAATCATCTCTACTAGGGCACATTATTATTTCCTTTCTCTAGAGTAATTTTATCTTGTTTCTTCTAATTCGAAGCTCTATGGAATTTTCCCCTTATTCTAGAAATGTTTTAGTTTTAAAATTATCTCAATATTGATCATTCCCTAAGCATACATCTTGCACCCTAGCTTTGGGTGTGTTCAAAGTGTGTCACTTATATTTTTGTATTGTATCTTTCCCCTACCCCTCATCATTGGGGCCCATTATATTCTAATTATATTTTGATCATTAATAATAATTGTGTGCAAGAAATATCTCTTATGGATTTAATTTGTCCCATGGGTTAATTTCACCTCTTCTTCTCTCTTTTCAAGAGTCCATCCTTCTCTTGCATCCCAATATTTTCTCTTGAAGGGGAATCATGGGTTCATTCCTTTCAACTTATTCTTGAAAACTCTTTTCTTTGAAAAGACATTATTTTTCTTAAATGTCTCACTAAACCTTCTCAAACATGGCCAAAATGTAGACATATAATTCCTAACACCATTATGTTGAAATTGTTAATCTTACTCAAAATTTGTGAAAATGCACAAATTGAGCCAAAATCACTTAAATGTGTTAAATGGTTCAAGCTTGTCATAAACAAGTGTTGATTTAGGTTAATGTATCCCTAAATGGGGCAATGCATTTTATGTGATTATTAACTTTTTTCAAATTATTTCAAGGCCAAATACTGAAAATACAATTTGACACCTTAGACCACTAAATTCTTCTAATTTGGAGGCACACAACACATGCATGTGTTATTTCACATCGACAATGCCCTAAATGGGATATTGATCTATACACAACTAACACATTTTTCTAATTCCAATCCAATAAAATTATGACCCAATAATATAACATTTTGACTAGTTTGATTAATGATGTGCAACCAATTTCCAAAGAATTGCATAAAATTTGATTAATCTCATTTAGGCAAATTAATTTAAATCAAGAGCTTAGGTGGAAAATACATGGAAGTTATTTGATATATTTTAGTTGTAAATTGATTATTAATATCTACATCATCAAATGACATCATTTTTGGGGTGGCATCAATAAGCCATAAATGCAACAAATATCAGGTTTTAGGCCTCCCATATCTCTTTAATGCCCTATCCCTACAAATATTTATGAGGGTTTTTATGGATTAATTATACAAAATTAGATTAATTCATGGCCACATATCTTGATCTCAAGATGGATGATCATGGTTGATTCTGATCAAATTCAAAAATCTATAAATAGGAGGGCTAATACCACCATTTTAAGCTTAATTTGTGTAAACTTATGATGCAAAATTCTCTCCACATTTCATTTGTGTGTGGTTTTTATTCTACTTAATATGCAATAGGATAGCTTCAAGATAGGCATAACAATGATTCATATATTATGAGCCTAGTTTCATTATTGCATAAGAGATGATGGAGGAGCTTTGCCTTGCATCATTGCTCAAGACTTGAGCACCAAACCAAGGGTAAAATCACATTTTGAGTCATATTTAGGTGATAGTATGTTCTTGGGAAGGTATTGTGTATGCTTTATTTCAATAGATATTAATTATCATTTTCTAAACTCCATTAAAAGCATTGGCTTAGATAGTTATGTTATTATGCATTTTTATTGAGTTTTCTTAACTAATTCTTGATATAACTATCTTTGCATTCCATATATATAATGGTATTATATTTAAACCACCTTTGGGTGACCTTGCATACTTTATCCATGTTCCTACACTGACAACTAGTAATGATGATGTTGGCAATGAAGTAACATCTAATTAGAGTTTTTATGAGGACTTAGTCAATACCATGCTATTCAATCTACATGCCATATCTATCATAATTCCTCTTATCCATCCTTCATGACTTTTCTTTCATCATACACAACTCATCGATTGGGACCCAAAAAAATCCATAGTATCACTTGATGATTTTGAGGAGGATGAGGATATTTTTGAATTTATAAGCCTAAGAGACCATATTCCACTTGGATATCATAAACAAGGTTTATTTATTAGATTGGATCTTATTACCAATTTTGAAGAGCAAGTGAACTTCCTTTACCCAAATTAAAGATAAAATCAAACATTGAGGACTAAAAGAGAAAAACTCTTTGAGGCACTTTTGGACTAGGGTAAAAGTAAATAAAAAGGAGAGTCTCTTGGTGAAACCCTATTCCAGGCACCTTTAGATGGGGATGTTCACCCTTTCTCAGATCAAGCATAGGATGCCACCAAGGCCACAATCATTTTCATGTTTGAAATTAGTAAATAATATTAATGTTCCTTTAAACATATTATCAAATAATGCCCTAAGGCATTTTTCACATAGCTCTTACCACCATTGGATAATTCTAATTCATCTTATTCGGGATAATTGAATGAGATAGTTTGACTATAGGACTTTTATATTTAAAACTAATTTACAAATTTATGAATTCTCATAAAATATGGTTCCACACTCCTCATAGGGGACACTTCTGAGGTTAACATTGGAACACTAGATAATCTAAATTAGATAAAATTAAGTGCATTCCTCACTAAAGAGGAGCGTGAAGTCCTTACAACACTACTTAGGGAGTTCATTGACATTTTTGCATGGGCATATTCTAACATGCTAGGTTTATAATCCACCTTGGTTATACATCATATTATTGTACATCCTGATGCCAAACCAATCAAGAATAAACTAAAGAAAATACATCCTCATATTGCCATCTTAGTCAAGAAATAAATAGAGAAACTCTTAGATGTAGGATCCATTCATCTTATTGATTAATCAGACTAGATATCTAATATTGTGGCAATAAGTGAAAAGCTAGAAGGTATCAAATTATGCATTGATTTCAAGTACATTAACAAGCCTTAGCCAAAGCATGACTTTTGTCTACTAAACATTGACAAGATTATTGACTCAATATATGGGTATGAAATGTTTTCCCTTATGGATAGTTTTTCAGGATATAACTAAACCAAAATCACACTAGAAGACCAACACAAGATAATGTTCAACACTCCTTGGTGCATTTTTTACTATTAGGTCATGCCTTTTGACCTAGATAATCTAGGGGAAACATATCAATTAGCCATGATGGTAATTTTCCATGACATGATGCATGATATAGTAAATGACTATGTTGGTAAAATCTTGGGTAGATCCAAGACCCATGTCAAACATCTAACTATGTTTTATAACATCTTTGAATGACTTTGAGAGTAAAAGGTTAGAATCAATCCTAAAAAGTGTGTCCTTAGTGTAACTTTTGGAAAATTACTAGGATTCATTATTTATCATAAGGGCATTGAATTCAATCTAGGAAAAGTCAAGGCCATTACTAAGATGCCTTCGCCATCTACTTTCAAGTAACTCCATAGGTTTTAGAGCAAGATACAATCAATTATATGTTTCATATCATAACTAAATGACACATGTCATCCATTTACCCATTTGATTAATAAGGACACTAACTTTTCATGAAATGCATATTTCTTAAATTCCTTCAACCAACTAAAATAATATTTAGCCAATCCACCTATTTCGTTACCATCCATGCTAGATAATCCATTATTACTCTACCTCTATGCAATGGAAAATGCCTTAGGGAATAGTTGGCCCATCATGATGAGTAGGGGAAGGAACATGTTGTCTATTACCTAGGCCACCATTGGTTTCATATGAGCATAATTATATTACAATTAAGAAATCTTGTTTATCTATGGTATTCATAACACAAAAGTTGCACCACTACATGCTAAATAATAAGATAATTATCATTACCAAAGTAGATCCACTCAAATATTTACTTTTCAAAACAAATTTATAGGGTCATATGGCTAAATGGATTATGATTCTAAAAAAAATAAATATTTAATATTCTAACCAAAAGGCCATCAAAGGATAAATAATTGTAGACCAACTTATAGAATCTCCTATTCCTGACACTCATCCACTCATGTTTGGGTTTGTAGATGAGTCCATTATGAATTTTTATAAAATATCTCATGAAGAACAATAATGGAAGCTTTATTTTGATCATTATTTCATGTCTCATGGGTCAAGATCATGATTTGTTTTCATAACACCATAGGGAGATCTCATTTCCATGTCCTTCTATATTAGCTTTTCCTATACCAATAACATGGTTGGGTATAAAGCACTAATTTTAGAGATTAATTTAGTGGTAAATTAGAGCATTAAACATCTACTAGTTTATTGATATTCATATATTATCATTAATCAAGTTACAAACTAATTCCATACCAAAGACGAGAAGTTGGTACCTTATAAATCCATAGTGGACACTATCAATCATTAGATTGACCACCTTTAGCTTAAACTAATACCTTGAGCTAAATTGGTTATATGATCTATATCATAGATAAGTCAATATATTTTTAGTTCATCATTGAGCATATTTTGGTGCCTACTCATGAACCCTTTGTCGTTGAGATGATATGTGATATTATTGGTCCTAGTTGTACCTGGTATTCTGAACTATACAATTAATTTTATAACTAATTCCATTCACCATACTTTTAACATAAATAAAAAAAGGCCTTCAACCACCAAGCCTCTCATTATACCTTACTTGGACCTAAAATCTATTTAGAAGCTTTGATGGAACTCAATGTCACTATTTAACCTTGATAGAATCTAGTTTAGCATTGAGGGAAGTGCATGAAAGGGTTTATGGGGCTCATACCAGTTAGACCATCCTTGAAAAAATGTTATTATGTATGGGTTATTATTGGAATACCATGGAATCATATTTAGTTACTTATGTTAAAATATGTAAACAATTTTAAAGGCATGCCAATTTGATACATGCTCTAGTCTGAATACTCAATCCAATGACTTTAGTGAATGCTACCAAAGTAAAAGGTATCCCACCCCTAATCGGATCATAGATAATCAATATTTTGAAGTTATAAGCCTAGGGGAAGGTCAACAAGATAATTTTTATCTAATTTTTTATAACAAAGTACAAGGTAACTCATGGTATTATATTTAAACTTCTTGGGGGTGACCATACATACCTTATCTATGTTCCTACACTAACAACTAGTGATGATGATGTCGGTAGTGATGTAGAGTCTAATTATAGTATATATGAGGACTTATTAAATACCAACTTATTAAACCCTCATGTCATAAGTACCATCATGCCTATTATCCATCTTTTACCACATGTCCATCATCATCCATAAATCATCAACTAGGATCAACAAGAATCCATAGTGTCACTTGATGAGTTTGAAAATGATGAGGCTATTTTTGAATTTCTAGGTGTAAGAGACCATATTACACTTGGAGATCATAAAAAATATTTATATATAATATTGGATCTTTTTGCCTATTTTAGAGAGTGAGTGAGCTTCCTTTGCCAAAAATAAAGAGAAAATCAAGCATTGAAGACCAAAAATGAAAGCCTATTTGAGGCACTTTTTGACAATGGAAAAAGTAAATAAAAAGTCTAGTCTCTTGGTGAAAACCTATTTTAGGTACCATTAGATGGGGATGTTTACCCTTACTCAGATGAATCATAGGATGCCACCAAATCCATAATCATTTTTGGGTTTGAAATAAGTGAAGAAGAGCAGTAGGGCTTTGAAGAGATTATCAAAGAATGTCTTGAGGTACTTATTACATGGCCCTTACCAACATTGGGTTATTCTAATTCATCTTATTTGGGAGAATTGGATGAGACATTTTGACTAGAGGACTTTGATATTTCCAACCAATTTACATCTTTTTTTGAATCTCCTAGAAGATGGTTCTACACTCCTTGTAAAGGAAACTTCTAAGATTAATGTTGGAACACCAATTGATCAAAAGTGGATCAAATTAGGCATGTCCCTCACTGAAGAGGAGTATGAATTCATTACAAAAACACTCCTTAGGGATTTTTTTGACCTTTTTAAATGGGATTATTTTGACATGCTAGGTTTGGACCCCACCTTTGTTGTTCATGATCTTGTTATACATAATGATGCCAAACCAATCAAGATGAAACTAAGGAAATTGCATCCTTAGATTATCATCTTAGTCAAGAAAAAACTATAGAAAATCTTAGATGTAGGGTTCATTCATCCTATTTATTAATCAAATGGGATCTTCAATATTATTATAGTCAAAAAAAATCCATTTTTTAGGACATTACCAAGGTATACCTAAATGATGACTTTCCTCTACCAAACATCGACATGATTTTTGAATTCATATATGGGTATGAAATTATTTCCCTTATGGATGGTTTTTTAGGATATAACTAAATCAAAATCATACTAGAATACCAACATAAGACAATGTTCACCACTCCTTGGTGAATATTTTGATATTAGGTCATGAATTTTATCCTCAAGAATGTAGGGAAAATGTACCAATGGGATATGATGATAATTTACCATGATATAATGCATGATATAATAGATGAATATGTTGATGACATCTTGGGTAAATCCAAGACCCATAATGAACATCCAACTATGTTACACAATATCTTTGAATGACTTTGGGAGTATAAGGTCAGACAAAATCCTAAAAAGTGTGTCCTTGGTGTAACTTATGAAAAATTAATAAGCTTCATTATTTCTCATAAGTTCATTAAAGTATATCTAGATAAAGTTAAGTACATTATCGAGATGCCTCTTTCATCTTCTTTGAAGATTATATGTAGTTTATAGGAACATATACAATCAATAAAATGCTTTATATCACAACTAGATGATAAGCATAATCCACTTACTAATTTATCAAATAAGGGCATTGCCTTTTCATGGAATACAGATTGATATAAATCATTCAACCAATTAAAATAATATTTGGCCAATCTACCCATTTTTTTCCATCCATGCTAGACAAGCCATTATTACTCTACCTTTATGTAATGGAAAATGCCTTGGAGCACTATTGGTCTAACATGATAAGCAGGGGAAAGAACATGTCATTTATTACCTAAGCCACAAATTAGTTACATATGAACACAATTATATGTCAATCAATAATTATTTAGACATGGTATTTTCAACATAGATGTTACATAACTACATTATAAATAATAAGACCATTATCATTCCAAAATGGATTTACTCAAATATCTACTTTCCAAAACAACTTTATAGGATTATATGGATAAATGGATTATGCTTATAAGATATTTGAAGATCGAATATAAAAACTAAAATTATATCAAAGGAAAGATAATTGTAGACCAGATTGTAGAATCTCCTATTCTCAACACTTAGCCACTCATGTTTGGGTTTCTGGATAAGTTCATTATGATCATAACTAAAACACCTTATGAAGAGAAGAAATAGAAGATTTATTTTGATGGTTATTTCACATCTAATGGGTTAATATTAGGACTATTATTCATAACACCATAGGGGGATCTCATTCCCAAGTCCTTCTGTATTAGATTTCTTTGTACCAATAACATGGTTGAGTATAAATCACTCATTGTAGGGATTCATTTAGTGGTACAATAGAAAATTAAACATTCACTAGTTTATGGAGATTCATAGCTTATCATTAATCAGGTCATAGATCAATTACAAACCAAAGATGAGAAACTGGTAGGTTATAAATCCATGGTGAACAATCTCAAACAATAGACTTCCCACCTTTAGTTTGAACTCATACCTCAGGCCAATAATATGAAAATAAATGATATGGATATAATTATTTATATGATCCACATCAAATATAAGGCAAGAAATTATCATTTCCTCATTGAACATCTTTTGGTGCCTATTCATGAACCCTCAACCATTGAGATGATCTATGATATTGCTAGTCTCAATTCTACCTAGTATTATGAAATATATAATTAACTTCACAACCAAGTCTTTTAATCAAATATTTTTCATAAAAAACAAAATTCCTTCACCTAGAAAGCATCTTGTTATACCTTACTTGGACCTACACTCTATTGTATAAGGTTTTATGGAACTCTACTTTACTATATAACCTCAATAGAATCTAGATTAACATTAAAATAAGTGCATGAATGGGTTTACATAGCCCAAACCAATGGGGGCATAATTTAAAATAAGTTATTATGTATGGGTTATTATTGGCCAACCATGTAAGTAGATGCATTTTATTATGTTAAAATATGTAAATAATGGTATAGGTATGCCAATTTGATACATGCTCTAGTCCAAACACTCAAGTCAATGACTTCAATGAATGTTACCAAAATAAAAGGTATCCCATCCCTAACCAAATAATGGATAATCAAGATTATGAAGGTAGAGACATGGGGGAGGTAAAAAAGGTAATCTTAAGTCAATTTATATAACCAAGTATAAGGGAACTCATGGTATTAGATTTAAACCACCTAAAGGTGACCCTGCATACCTTATCTATGTTCCTATACTGATGACTAGTGATGATGATGTTAGTAGTGATGTAGAATCTAATTAGAGTATATATGAGGAATTAGTAAATACTGACCTATTCAACCCTCATGTCATATGTACCATCACATATGTTATCCATCCTGTACCACTTTTCCTCCATCATACATAACTCATTGACTAGAACCAACAAGAATCCACAATGTCACTTGATGAGTTCAAGAATGATGAGGCTATTTATGACTTTATAGGCCTAAAAGACAATATTTCACTTGGAGATCACAAACAAGTTTTATCTATCATATTGGATCCTGATACCTATTTTAGATAGCAGGTGAAATTCCATTACTAAAAAGAAAGAGAAAATCAAACATTGAGGATCAAAAATGAAAACATCTTTGAGAGTCTTTTAGACTAGGGTAAAAGTAAAGAAAAAGGCCATCCTCTTGGTGAAAAATTGTTTTAGAAACTATTAGATGAGGATGTTCACCCTTCCTTATATTATGTGTAGAATACCACCAAGTCCATAATGATTTTTGGGTCTAAAATCAATGAAGAAGAATAGTGGGCCTTTTAACACATTGTCAAAGAATGTCTTAAGGTATTTCTTACATAACCCTTACCAATATTGGTTGATTCTAATTCATTCTATTTGGGAGAATTGGATGAGCTAATTTGAATATAGTACTTTCATATTTCCAACTAATTTACAACCTTTATGAGTCTCCTAGAACATGGTTCTACACTCCTCATATAGGATGCTTCTGAGGTTAACATTGGAACAATAGATGATCCAAAGTCAATAAAATTAGGCATGTCCCTCGTTGAGGAGGATCATGAAGCATTTATAATTCTCCTTAGGTTGTTCATCTACATTTTTTTTTGGGCTTATTTTAACATGCTAGGTTTGGACCTTGCCTTGGTTGTAGATCATCTTGTTGTACATCCTGATTCTAAACTAGTCAAGTAGAAACTGAGAAAAATACATCTTCGCATTGTCTTCTTAGTCAAGAAATAGTTGGAGAAACTCTTATACATAAAATGAATTCATCCTATTTATTATTTTGAGTGGATCTCTAATATTGTGCTGGTTATAAAAATGCCATAATGTATTATACTATACACTAATTTCTAGGACATTAATAAGGCATACCCAAAGGATGACTTTCCTCTACTGAACATCGGCATGATTTTTGAATTAATAACTAGGTATGAAATTATTTCCATTATGGATGGTTTTTTATGATGCAACAAAACCAAAATCACATTAGAAGACCAACACAAGACAATGTTCACCACTCTTTGGGGAATGTTTTGCTATCAGGTCATGCCTTTTGTCCTAAAAAATGTAAAGTCAATGTACCAATAGGCCATAATGGTAATTTTAAATGATATAATGCATTATATAGTAGATTAATACATTGATGGCATCCTAGGTAAATCCAATACCTGTGCCATAAATCCAATTATGCTTAAGAAGATCTTTGAATGACTTTGGTAGTATAAGGTCAAATTCAATCCTAAAAAGTGTGTCTCTAGCATAACTTATAGAAAATTTCTAGTATTTATTATTTATCATAGTGTAAATTAAGTAAATCGAACCAAATTCAAGGCCATTATTGAGATTCCTTTACTATTTACTTTGAAGTAGTTTTATAGTTTGTAGGGCAAGATATAATCAATCAAATGCTTCATATCACAAATAGATGATAATTGTCTTCCATTTACCCATTTGATAAATAAGGGAATTAAATTTTCATGTAATTTATATTAAAAAAATTACTTCAACTAATTATAATAATATTTGGCCAATCCACCCATTTGTTTTCCACAGACACTAGACAAGCCATTGTTACTCTACTTCTCTATAATTAAAAATGCCCTGGGAGCATTGTTGGCCTAGTATGATGAGCAAGAGAAGGATCATGTTTTTAATTACCTAATATGAAAATTATGTTTTTATGATAAACATTATACACAAATTCACAAATCATTTTTAGTTATGGTCTTTGTAGCACATAAGTTACACCACTACATGCTAAATAATAAGACCATTATCATTACCAAATTAGATTTGCTCAAATATCTAATTTATAAAATAGATTTATAGGGCCATATGGATAAATTAATTATGCTTATGAGTTTTATATTGAACATACTAACCAAAAGGCCATCAAGGGATAGATAGTTATAAACTAGCTTATACAAGATCATATTCCTAGCACTCAGTGACTCACGTTTGGGTTTCTAGATGAGTCTATTATGACCATAGTTAAATCACCTCATAAAGAGTAGTAATGGAAGATTTATTTTTAAATTTATTTCACATCTCATGGGTTGGGATTAGGATCATTTTTCATAACACCATAGGGGGGTCTCATTCCCAAGTCCTTCCATATTATTCTTTGTACCAATAACATGGATGAGTATGAATCACTCATTACAGGGCTTAGTTTAGTGGTAAAATGGAATATTTAACATATAATTGTTTATTCAAATTCATATTTTATCATTAATCAGGTCAAATTCCAATTTTAGACCAAAAATGAGAAGTTGGTACCTTATAAATCCATGGTGGACACTCTCAAGCAATAAATTTCCCACATTTAGTTTGAACACATACCTTGAGCCAATAATAGGATAATGGATGATATGGATATAATTAGTTATATGATCTAAATAATAGATATTGTAAGAGATTACTAGTTCCTCATTGAACATCTTCTAGCTCTTGCTCATGAACCCTCAGCCATTGAGATGACATGTGATATTGTTGGTCTTGATTCTACCTAGTATTCCAAACTATATAATTACCTTCATAACCAAGTCCTCTACTAGACATTTCCTATAAACAGTAAAATTATTTCACCCACCAAGCCTCTTATTATACGTTATTTTGACCTATGATCTATCATAGAATCTTTGATTGAACTGTGCTTCATTTTTTAACCATAGTAGAATCTGGATTAACATTAAGGGAAATTCATGAAGGGGTTTATGAGTCCCACACTAGTGGGTCCATCCTTGTCAATAAGTTACTATGTACATATTATTATTTTCCAACCATGAAATTAGACGCAATTTCTTATGTCAAAATATGTAAACAATGTTAGAGACTTGGAAATTTGATACATGTTCTATCCTGAATACTCAAGCCAATGACTATGCCATATCCATTTTATAATGGAGCTGGTTTAGATCTAATCATGAATAAAATATAAAATATAAGATCCAAAACACCATAATATTAACAACACAATATAATATTAGTTCTTCCTATTAAAATCATATGGGTGTTACAATGTTATATAGGAAAAGTCGTTCCTATAAATAGTGTGAATCATATCACCATGAATATCTCCAATAATATCTCCTTTCACCTATATGGGTAATATATAACAACTGACTGTATATTAAATAAAAACTAACCTATAATCATAATATTATTATAACAACATTATGTTGACTAATTACTGACCAATATATTATTTACCTCTCAGTAAATACACATGTAAAATCTAATGTAATAAACTAATCCCTAAAATTCCCCCACTTAGTTTTTACATGGTGTAAAAACATTCACACTCTCACCTATAGTATGCTCACCCCTATGGCATGCCTTATTTGGCTCATGACCTTGATATAAAGAAAGGCTCACTCCTTCCATGGTTTTATCAAGTTTACCACAAACCTTGACATGAACAAGACCCATCAATTGTTCACCTTTGATGATTTTCTGGATCTACCACAAAAATTTTCAAGATCCATGAACTTACTTACATTGGTTCTTTATATCCTTTCACTATGCTTTCAAATCAAGTAATTATGTTTGAAATTTGCACACAAATTACATTACTTAGATAGGCATGTACTTTTGTTTTTATTTTCAAACATACAAACAAATGTTGAAAATATAAAATATCTATATGTGCCACTATATCAAGAGGTGGCTATTAATTAGTAGCTAATGAGAGGCATATAAAGACTCCATTCTCCAGTTGAATAAGCTACTTACTCAATTGATGAATTCATGAAGTTCAATTGCATGCCACTTTGAATATAATGGGGTCTGCCCATAAGACTAACACATTTGACATTTAACTTAGGATGTTGGGGTCACCTAAAAATGCATCCTTATATATTTGAACAATTTTGAATATGACTCTTAACTCTTTTTGACACTTTTGAATTTTTGGACAATTTAACATAAAAATAGATCTTTAGTTTTTAATGTCCATAAAAATGATAATGAGTCTAAGCCTAAATGACTTTACTATTGACTCATTTTATTTTGATAATACTACATCATGAAGATTTGAACAATATTGGATTTAATGGATAAAATGAATCAAAAAAATCCTAATGACAATAAAACAATATAACTTATTACATTTAATAACCTAAATAAAGACTTCAACTTGAAAATACTTAACAACTTATTTTTTAAAAAACTTGAGACAAATAAACTTGATGTAAAATCTAAAGACTCTTAAATAATTAATAATCCTAAAAACATATATATATATATATATATATATATATATATATATATATATATAAAGAAAGAAAGACTCGACCTTTACACATTTTATTCCTACATACATGGATTTTTCAGATGGATTTGTATGGCAAAAACTTGACAGTGGAATGAAGCTCATAGATGCTTGGATAGTGAGTATATGGAGAATCTCAATGGGCTGGTGTTGATAGATGGACTAGAAATTAGTGCTCAGGAGATCATTTTTGAAAATTGGTAGACAACTGTTGGCAGATTACATGAGTCATCCAACATTTTATCCACATAAATATGCTTTTATTTTGCAATATTTCTCTGAACACTTTCTAGGTTTTGTTCCTCTCATTCTCAAATTTATAAATAATTTTTAAATTTAAAATTTTATTAATAAATGACCAAGATATAGTAGTTTTACTAAACTTACATTTTTGGATTTGGAAATAGTGAGCTTAGGGAAGCCTGTAGCTATAGAAATGAAGAATGATGAGTCTAAAGCACCATGAGATGAGTGTTGAGGGATAGGCATCACCAATTTGGGACCTATAAATATCAATGTAAATATGAGTCAGTCTGTCAGTATAAAATAATATCTAATCGGATTATAAGGAGAATAATTGATCTTGGTTAGACATTGAATTATAATAAAATTTTATGAAACCCATTCTCTAAATAGGCTAGAGATACCTTCATTATTCATTCCATGTGTATAATAATATTCTATCTTCACTCTATTTGATTTTTCCTATTAAGCATGGGATATACTGAGGGGGGGTGAATCAGTATATCATATATCTTATAAACTTTCACTTAATCAAATTCCACCTAACCATACATTCAAGATATGTAATAAAACTAAAACAATAAACACCACACAAGATAGAGAGAGACACCAGATTTAACATGAAACCTAATATGGGAAAACCATGTAAAACAATCTCAAGTATATGAATGAGCACCAACTCAAAATACAATATTTTCAAGCACTAACTTGTAGGAGTACCAACCCCTTTGCTGGGTACCAACCCACAGGATAACTAACCCCTATTATGTATACCACACAACTATCTCTCAATGTTGCTTTCTCAATAAATGATAGCACATTACAATATATCTTTATTTTCTCTCCTTTGCTCTTCTAAGCTAGATATGAAAATTACAAATCATGCTCTCTTCCACACATTACAAATGGCTTCCCAAGCCTTTATTTATAGCTTACCAAATGACCTTTGGAATTCACCCTTTGTGACCCTTCAATCCTCATGGAAAATGGTGCCAAACTTACATGACCATTCGAATCCTTGCATTTAAAAAGTCACATGATAACCCCTCATGAGAAAATGTGTCCTTTTCCTTTTTGTCTTTATCTTGGTGACTTTTCATATTCCTTAAAGTGTCCCTTCATGAGAAATTGTGTCCTTCCTCTTTTTTATTCACTTAGTGACTCTTGGAATTCCTCAAGATGAATCTTCATCAGAAAATGCATCCCATTCCTCTTTTGTATTTACCACATGACTCTTTGACTTTTCCATGGGCCATCTTTTGACTTTATGCAAAAAATATATATATTCATTAATATTAAATAAATATTAACACACATTATCCAAGATATGAACATTAAAAACACCATTAAATGTTATGGGGCCTTTATCACCAACAATGCTAGCCTTTTGACATCAATGATAATATTTCCAACAATCTCCCCCTTTGTCACTAATGGTAACCTAAAAATAAAACTACCACATCCCAAAACATGTATTGCACATGCCAACTTGCATATATAGCCAAACTAAAAAATATACAGTAACTCCCCCTTACTATATCATCTTGTATTTGTTCTTATACCTATACTTGTACCTATACCTATTATTGCACTTCTCACCTTTTGACATCAATGGTAAAGGGCCTATCTTAGAGATAACACTTAGTTTCCCCTCAATTGATGTTAATAATCAATGGTAAGAAGTAAAATAAATTACTCCCAACTCATCTCATAGATCAATGAATGTGTCCTTTGATCATAATTTTGTGAAGATATCTGATAACACATAAATTATTGCCTATCCTTTGAGCATCTAAAATCAACTCATCTAAATCTTTTCTTATAATCTCATAACCTTCTACATAAAAATTTAATGTGTATCCCTAATCACATATTTGACTTACACTAAATAGATTATGCTTAAGACCTTATACATACAATACATTCTTAGTCTTCACCAAGGTCCGAATAATGAAGATGCACGAGTCATGGTTGCATGGGACGAAGCAAGTGAATACCACAAAATGCTAAAGTAAATGAAATCAAACAAGAGATAATTGCATAGACAATTTGGAGAAAAGCCAATATTCCATTAACATGAGATGGCCATAATGAAGAATACATATAGGAGGATTCACCAAGGTCCGAATAACGAGGATGCATGAGTCGTGGTTGCACAGGATGAAGCAAGTGAATACCACAAAATTCTAAAGTAAAAGAAATCAAACAAGAGATAATTACATAGACAATTTGGAGAAAAGCCAATATTCCATTAACATGAGATGGCCATTATGAAGAATACATATAGGAGAGCTTGTAAGTAATTCCTCCACAAAAGGTGGTCAAAGCCCCCCAAGAATAGACTGTAACTCCTCCATGAAAAGTGGTGACAAGGTGATAAGAATAGAGAAGTAACTCCCATACCCGGAATAGCTGGTCAAAGGAGTTACTTATGACATTCTTATGACACCTATGACACATCTATGACACACATCTCCACATAAGCTAGCCTATCCTACGAATGTAGGAAAACTCCATGTATGCACAAATATATAATTTCCATAATTAAATAATAGGGAAAAATAAAAACCTACACTAACACCCCCCATAAGTGCAGCTTAGGTGGGCAGTGTGGAAATATAAAATGGGTCCTGAAAACTAGGCCTGATGAGGTACCCATGTACAAAAGCGATCTCCCTTAAGATAGAGAAAAGGAGAAAACCCATAGGAAAAAACTCCCCCCCCCCAAAAGAGAGACAAATAAATGAGAAGGCTATAAGGCCCCCCCTAAAGATGATGATGCTACAGATGTAGACCGCACCCCAAGAAGAGCTCGTAGATGAATGAACTTGCTCTCGGTGAAAGGTTTGGTGAAGATATCTGTAACCTGCTATGAAGACTAGCAAAAGATTAAGTCAATGACCTGACTATGAATAAGCTCCTAAATGAAATGCATGTGAATCTCTATGTGCTTGGTCTGCTAGTACTGAACTAGATTCTTGCAAATCTAAATGGTACTCTAGTTGTCACAATAAATGATGGTGGGTTGCCTGATAGGAATGCCAAACTCAGAAAGAATCCCTTGAAGCCAAATAGCCTTAGTAGCTTCATTAACAGCTCCCTTTTACTCTACCTCAATGGATGATATAGCAATAGCATTCTGCTTCTTGCTAGACCAACTGATATGACCATAACCTAGAGAGAAACTGTAACCAGAAGTGGACTTGTGAGTCTATGAATTGCCAGCCCAATCTAGATCTATATATCTAACCAAGTCAACCTCTATGCAAAATCTGTAATGAATCCCATATCTATGTGAACATTATATGTAATGCAAGATCCTCTTAGCTGCTTTTCAATGTAGCTCATGAGGTTCTTACATAAATTTGGAGACAAGTCCCACTGCATAAGATATGTCAGGCCTGGTGTGAGTTAAGTAGATGAGACTACTAACAAGTTGTCGATACCAAGTGTCATCAACCAATGGTGAAAAATAGTCAGCCTCAAGCTTAACTCCTGATAGAAAGGGATTCAAAGATGGCTTGCAATCAGCCATGTGAAACTGAGCCAATAAGTCAAGAGCATACTTAGGCTATGTAAGAGAAATTCTTGAATCTGACTGTGAGATCTCAATGCCAAAGAAGTAGTACAATAAACCCAAGTCTGTCATGTCAAATCTATCTTGGAGAGATGCCTTCACTACTGCAATAGCCGATGAAGAACTCCTAGTGATCAAAAGGTCATCAACATAAATAACCAAAATCAAGAGCGAGTCATCCTACCATAAAAAGTAGACATTAGGATTAGAATGGCACCTAGTGAAACCCGCTGTGAGAAGGAAGGAATCCATCTTGGCGTACCATGCTCGAGGGGCCTATTTGAGGCCATAGATAAATTTCCTAAGTCTGCATACTAAGGAAGAATCTTGAACAAATCTTGGTAGCTGCTCCATGTAGATCTCATCCTCTAGGTCTCCATGAAGAAAGGCACTCTTCACATCCATCTGGTACACATCCTAACCATGTGCTATGGTAATAGCTAAGGTGAGTCAGATAGAAGTCATCTTTGTAATGGGTGCAAAGGTCTCTGAGTAGTCAATGCTTGCCACCTATGAGAAACCCTTGGCAACCAATCGTTCCTTGTACTTATCAACTGACCCATTTGCTACAAACTTAGTCTGATATATCCACCTACATTGAACCATATTCCTTTCCTTAGGAAGTGAAGTCAAATCCCAAGTGTGATTTTAGATTAAGGAAGAATATTCTTCCTCCATAGTACTATCCCACTCAGGTACCCCCGATGCCTCTCAAAAAGTCTATGGATCTGAAACTGAAGAAAAGAAGGCATGTGGATCTCTCTAAAAATCCCCCCTAGTTTGTCTATCATCTACAGGATCTCCTGCCCAAGTGTCAGCACTCTCAAGTGTCTGTATGGCCCAAAGTGGCCTAAAAGTGGGTGAGTCAGGTGTTAACTCCTCATCCTCTAACTGACTAGAGGTAGATGACTCTACATCACTATCCTCACTGTCTAAACTCGAAGAAGAAGAAGATGTCTCTGGCTCAAGAACCTATTGTGGCTGATTTGAATCTAATGAGAAATCATCATGAAGAAGTAGATCCAATGAGGGAGAAGAAGTGCCAAGTGTTGAGTCTCTAGGACTCTCCTAAAAATGGACACTTCTCTTGATGAACAACTCATGAGTGACTGGATTTAGAAGGTGATACCCCTTAATACCATCTGGATATCCTACAAAGATGCAAGGCTTAGACTGCCATTCCATAGCTTTGTGTTTCTTCTTTGGTATGTGGGCCATGGCTGGGGATCCAAAAACCCTAAGGTGCTCAACATCAAGTTTCCTTTTATGCCAAGTTTCAAAGGGTGTTATCCCTTTTAAATCTTTGTGAGGAACCCTATTTTGAATGTATCAAGCACAATTGATGGCTTTAGCCCAGCACTATGGTGCTAAAGATTTGGAGTGAATCATATAGCTACCCATCTCTTTTAAGAACCTATTTTTACATTCTACAACCCTATTCTATGAAGGACTGTAAGTGATTGTGTGCTGCAAATCAATCCCCTCTATGGTGCAAAACTGCTCAAACATGTTGCTGACATACTCCCCTCCATTATCAGTTTGAAGAACCTTGATGGATTTCTCAAACTGTTTCTCAAAAAGAGCCTTGAATTCTATAAAATTTTCAAACACTTCAGACTTTTGTTTGAGAAAATATATCCAAGTGTACCTAGAGAAATCATCAATGAAAGTGAGGATGTACTTAGCCCTTATGAAAGATGGTTTGGGAAAGGGTCCTGATACATCACTGTGGACTAACTCCAAAGGTTGTGAAGCCCTTCAAGCTTTGCCTTTGTCAAATTTTGCTTCGGGATGCTTCCCAAAGGAGCACCCCTCACAAAGTCCTTTTGAGAATTAGACATGAGGCAAGCCAATGACCATGTCATTTTTTCAAAGTTGTTCAAGGTAGCGGTAGTTAAGGTGGCCAAACCACTCATGCCATAATTTTCTAACTTCATCTGAATGAGTCAACAATGCTATTGGAGAAGAATCTGGTGTAAAATGTGAGGTGTATAACTTTGCTTGGTGATCTGCCCTACCCACTGCCACTGTAGTATCACTATGCAACTCCCTGATAGCCACTGAATCTGGTGAAAACTCAACTCTCATGCCCCAACCAATGTGAGTGATTTGGTATACTGATAGGAGATTGGTTGAAAGAGAAGGAACACTTAGAACATTATTGAATGTTCCTCCTTCCATTTCAACTGACCCTCTCTCTGGAATGGAAACTAATGTGTCATCACCCAAACTAATTGAAGTCATGCTACAAGGCTCTAAAGATGAAAACTCAACTAGTGAAGAGCCCATGTGGTGAGAATCACTCGAATCAATGACCCATGATGATGTAGAAGCTGTAGTTGCTACAAGAGCCTTGCCCTTTTATTTCTCCTTACCCTTGCCTTTTGCCTTGCTAGAATCTTGGGTAGATGAATTCTGCTTGATGGACTCAGGAACACCTATGTTGTGCTTCTATAGAAGATGAGTTAGGCAATCTATTTATTTATTCATGCATTTGTGTTCATCATGCCCTATATTCTTACAATAGGCACACTTAACCTTCTCCTTCTTAGGTTTAGCATTGGAGGAGAAAGACTCAGTGTTGTTTTTGGCAGGATTGTTGTTTTCTTTCTTCTTCTCTTGATCCTTGTTCTTTTTCTTCTTCCCCTTTGTTGAAGTCTTATCCTTACCATTTCCAGCTATCAAAGCTTGGGGTTGAGTAGAATTCATTGTTCCCATTTGGATTAGTTTATCTTTCTCCCTAGTCAAGTCGGCAATGAATGAATCCAAAGAAGGCATTTTCCATGTAGTGCCAAGGGCACTTTTTGTGGCATGGAAAGTGGAGACAAAGACTGAATAACTTGGACCTAACTTTGTGAGAATAGAAAATATGAGTTGGTCATCTTTCTTCTCTATCCCACATTCTTTCAATTGTAATCTAAGGGCCTTAAACTTAGTGAAGAAGTCCTGTAGGGTGTCAAAGTTGCTAGGCTTTAGACTTATGAGTTCGTTTTCGAGCTCATGACCTCTCATCTCATCAAGCTTCCCAAATAAGGTTTCTAGGGTGTCCCATATGTCTTTGGGAGTATTGGAGGTTTCTAAATGGAAGAGAATTTCTAGAGACATGGACAACATCAGTAATCCATAGGTTTCATCATTACGGTTGTACCACTTGACCTTTTTAGCATCAATGCTAGGTTCTATTTCAGTACCCATGGTGATCCTATACAACCCTTTAATTCTAAGAATTATTGACATTTTAACCTTCCATTCATGATAGTTTAAGGTTTTTAGGATTTTAATTTTAAAATAATCCATTTTAAGCTGAATTTAGGTGAAGTTGTGTTGATTGCAAGTTGTGAAATTATGCAGAAAGGAGAATGAAAGCAAAGATTGCAAGTGCTAAAAAGCAATCACACCCGCCAAAAATGTTAATCCCCCCTCCCAATATTCAAGTGCATTCTAAAAAGACATCAGGATCAGTTGAGAATGCATCTTAGATCAATCAGTGCAAGACTTTAAGCAAACAGGACGTCGGACTCTACCGAAAATGCGTCTCGGGAGACCCAAATTTTAGGCACTTTATAAACTAGTACATTTTTAACAAATAACAATCCTACACTATGGAAAATTTAAATACAAATACTTTTAAAAAAATGGCACCTGAATCTGAGCTACCATTTGCAAGATATTAAAGATTCAATTTCTCGTAAACTAGTGTTTTTGCAAAAAAACAACACTAAAACATTAAAAAAATGCCTGTTTTGAGAGAGAAAGTGGCCTTCCAACCACTCATTGGACTTGACACAGAGTGAGGAATCCAAGGGAGGTATTTTTGAGGGTAAATTGGCCTCCTGCCAACCCAGGCCTCACCCTTCGTCTTCGATAAGCGAAGATACAAATTTAAATTTAAACCCTCAAATTACCAAAACTTAAAAATTGTCTAAAATACTCAATACTCAGTCAAATTGACTAATTTTTTTTGAAAAAGTCAATTTTAACTGAAAAATTAAAGTAAAAGATAGAATTTAATGGATTTCCAAGTATTTAAGGGCCCACATGGGACGCCAAACAAGGAGAGGGGCTCTAAAGTTTGAGGAAAGAGCAGATTTAAATTTGGTAAGCAAAAAAGACAACAGAGACACTAAATTCGAAGAAGATTATAGGTCCAAGGAAGGCTTGAATTTAATGACTTTGTCTTGAAAGCATACCACAATAAATGACTTACATGGAGAAGGAGAAAATGGTGCAGAGTTGGATTGAAAAGTTCCAAGGAAAGTGCGCCAAGGTGGACGTAGGACTGCGTTTTACCATCACACCTTTTTTGAAAGCTCCAAGATTGGCATTTTATCACTAGCAAGTTACTTAGCTATGAACCCAACCATGTTCTTTCCTTCTTCCTGCACAAACTCAGCCTTTATGTGCTCAAATTTCTCACTTGTTTTGGAACGCCATGGCTGTAACTCCACACTTCTACACTCAGGTCTGAGACAAACTCTTATGCAGGTCTTGAACACCATGAGAATTTAAACACCATGTTGAGAGGATCATGATTATAGGCTTGCATGTATATGGAGAGACCAAACAAGCCATGGAAGGAACAGTAGCATGGAGAACTAGCAATATCTCCCAGAAATTTTCAAATTTCACAAAAAAAAATGCCTTAACAAAGCTCTAGATTTCAATGAAAGAAATAGCAAAATAGACAACCAGTTATCAAGGTGGATCTGATACTATATCAAAGGATTTTCCAAGGTCTTAATAATGAGGATGCACGATTCATGGTTACACGAGATGAAGCAAGTGAATACCACAAAATGCTAAAGTAAATGAAATCAAACAAGAGACAATTGCATAGAAAATTTGGAGAAAAGCCAATATTCCATTAACATGAGATGGCCATAATGAAAAATACATATAGGAGATCTCATAAGTAACTCCTCCACAAAATGTGGTCAAATCACCCCAAGAATAGACTGTAACTCCTCCATGAAAGGTGGTTACAAGGTGCTAAGAATAGAGAAGTAACTCCCATACCCAGAATAGCCAGTCAAAAGAGTTACTTATGACATTCTTATGACACCTATGACACACATCTCCACATAAGCTAGCCTATCCCACGAATGTATGAAAATTCCATGTATGCACAAATATATAATTTCCCTAATTAAATAATAGGGAAAAATAAAAACCTACACTAACAGGGTATACCATTATCAAAACTCAAAGTGCCTTTTCTAGCTATCCTGGTAGTAGTTTTGTCTACAAATTTCACTATGACACCATTGATATTATTTATATTTATGAATTTTTTATTATCTCCTATCATGTGCCTCAAACATTCACTATCAATGAACCATGGAAATTCTTCATTTCTTGCATGCAAAGTTGTCTAAACTAACATAGAATCTTCAAGTTATTTATTCTACCATGAACCTATCTAAACCTTATTCTTGATGAATAGAGCCTTGAAACTTTAGTAGTTATTTATTGACTCAAACACACTTATAAAATGTTGAGATATGTGTCTAAAATTATTTCACCTATAACATATTATGGCCTCTTCATCAAAGCCTGATAGAGGAGCAAAAGAGTTGTAACTTCTACTAGACTCTGCATGAGTTTCCTTATCCTTGTTTCTAAATTTTTTAGCTCTTTTCAAACATTCTATTTTATTTTGACCATATACATTACAATATAAACAATAACCATGAAAATATAACCTATTTGTGTATCTCTATCCTGATTGTATTTTGTAGCTCTGTTTCTTCCAACCTTCTTTGTTTGAGATGTCCTCTGTATTCTTCACTTTTTTCTTTTTTATTTCCTCTTTTGTAAGAGCTTTAGCATAGATATTTTTATTTTAAAATATTATACCTATCTTATCTCATATTTTCTTTTGGATTTCCAATATCTTATTCAACATGTTAGTGTTATCCTCAAATTTTAAATCACTGACTACTTTATCATTGACAAATTTCTCAATATCTTCTTTTAAATAGGCAATTTAAATAACATACCTTTCACATTCTTTACTTAATTTTTTAAATTGTGTTGTTAGATATTTTTCATTATTTTTAGCTTCTTAAAAGTGTGCTTGTAGATCATTAATTATTTCCTTTAACTCCTTTTCATTTTTCTTGATATGGTGCTTCAATGTTCGATTCTTCTTCTCAACAATGTCTAATTCTTATAATGCACAAACGAGTTCTCCTTCTAGATTTACCTTGGCTTCATACTCACCTTCATCATGTTCTTCTTCTTGATCATCTATGATTTTTATTGTAGAGGCATCTTCATGTATGGTCATGAATAGATTCTCTTCTTCATCTGAGTCACTGACTCCACTATCTTTGATTGAGCTAAGATATTTAAAATATAAACTCTTCTTCTTGTATTTGCCTTTGAAATTTTTCTTATATTTATACTTTCCTTCTTCATTGTCATCATTATTCTTATCTAGGCATATATCTACAAAATGTCTAATCTTTTCATATTTAAAATATTTAAATGACAATTTTTCTTAATATTTACCTATGCCTTTTTTAGGCTTATAGATGAATAGAGCTCCGTTGTCATCTTCCTCATTGCTAGAGCTATCTCTTGATTATTGAATCTTATATTTCTCTTTCTTTGATGTCTTTAAATTAGCTTCCATCTTTGAGGGTTTCTCTTTTTTGGTCTACATCTCATATGCCATAATAATACCATGTAGTTCATCTATCTTTAGCTTGGAAAGATCCTTCATCTCCTCAATTATCAAAACCTTTACATCATATCTCATTGGTAGAGATATCAAAACCTTTTGTATTAATATGGACTCTTCTAAATTTTTTGTAAGACCTTGAATCTAATTTACTATTTGATCAACCTATAAAAGATAACTCACTAGATTTTATTCCTCTTCCATCTTCAAACTCTCAAACTATCTTTTGAAAGTCTGAAGCTTAACCCGTTGAACCTTTCCACCACCTTTGTAAATATTCTCAATATTTACCCAAGTATCATGAGTATATTTTCATTTCATAACTTTAACAAATTTTGATTCACATAAAACAACATTTAAATCTTCAGCATTATTTTCACTTTTCTTCTTTTCTACCTTAGTGGTCGCAAGTGTCTATGGCTCTTCGTATTCCTCCACAACTGCTTGTCAAATGTCAAATCCAAGAGACATAAAATAAGTCCTCATATTTATGCTCCAAAAATAATAAGTTGTCGCATAAAAAAAAGGTGCCTTAATTTTATAAAAAACTTCATTTGATCTAGCCATCGTGCTTTCCCTGATCTACCTTCAAGCTGTAATTTTTTTTCAAAAGGAACTTGCTTTGATAACAATTGTTAAGAATGGGATATACTTATAGGGGGTGAATCAGTATATCATATATCTTATAAAATTTCACATAATCAAATTCCACTTAATTATACATTCAACATATGTAATAAAATTAAAAAAATAAACACCACACAAGATAGAGAGACACTAGATTTAATGTGGAAACTCAATGTGGGAAAAACCACAAAGAACAATCTCAATTATATTAATGAGCACTAAATCAAACTAAAATATTCATAAGCACCAACTTTTAGGAGCACCAACCCCTTTACTGAGCACCAACCCACAGGATCACCAACCCCTATTGTGTATACCACATAATTATCTCTCAATGTTGATTTCTCAACAAATGATAACACATTACAATATTTCTTTTTTTTCTCTCCTTTGATCTTCTAAGCTAGATATGCCAATTAAAACTCATGCTCTCTTCCACACATTACAAATGGCTTCCTAACCCTTTATTTATAGCTTACCAAATGACCTTTGGCATTCACCCTTTGTGACCCTTCAATCCTCATGAAAAATGATGCCAAACTTGCATGACCCTTTGAATCTTTGCATTTGAAAAGTCACATGGTGACCCTTCTTAAACAAATGCATCTTTTTCATTTTCATCTTTACCTTGGTGAATTTTCATATTCTTCAAAGTGTCCCTTCATGATAAATCATGCCCTTCCTCTTTTATCTTCACTTGATGACTCTTGGAATTCCTCAATATGACTCTTCATGGGAAAATGTGTCCCATTCTTATTTTTTCTTTACTCCATGAATCTTTGACTTGTCCATGGGCCCTCTTTTGACTTTATGTATCCAAAAATATATTCATTAATATTAAATAAATATTAACATACATTAGCCAAGATATGAACATTAGAAACACCATTAAATGATATGGGGCCTTTATCACTAATAATGCTAGACCTTTGACATCAATATCAATATTTCCAAAAATATCCCCCTTTATCATTGATGACAACCTCAAACTAAAATTACCACATCTTGAAAACTATGTTTTACATGCCAACCTACATATATATCCAAAATGAAAACCATACAATAACTCCCTCCTTACTCTATTATCCTATTCCTGTACCTATTTCTTCACTTGTCCCCCTTTGACATCAATGACAAAGGGCCTATCCTGGAGCTAGCACTTATCTCCCCCTTAATTGATGCTAATCCTCAATGTTAGGAAGTAAAATAAATTTCTCCCAACTCCTCTCATAGATCCATGAATGTGTTCTTTGATCATGCTTTTGTGAAGATATATGATAGCACATATAAATTATAGCCTATCCTCTGAGCATCTGTAATCAACTCATCTGAATATTTTCTTCTAATATCAAAACCTTATACATAAAACATTAATGTGTATCCTTAATCACATATTTGACTTACACTCAATAGATTATGCTTAAGACCTTCTGAATACAATACATTCTTAGTCTTGGTTCTACCATTATACAAACTCAAAATACCTTTTTCAGTTCTCATGGCAGTAGTTTTGTCTCCAAATTTCATTGTGCCACCATTGATATTATTTAGAGTTATAAATTTTTTATTATCTCTTGTCATGTGCCTCAAATATCTAATGTTAATGAACCATGTTTTTCTTCATTTCTTGCATGCAAAGTTGTCTGAACTAATATAGAATCTTTAAGGTTGTTTCTTCTACCATGAACCTATATGAACCTTCTTCTTGATGAATGTAACATTGAAACTTTTGTCCTTATTGATTAACTCAAACAAACTTCTATAATGCTAGGCTATGTGTCTAAAATTATTTCACTTTTAACATATTATTGCCTCTTCATCAAAGCATGATAGAGGAATAAAAGAGTTGTAGCTTCTGCTAGACTCTGCATGAGTTTCCTTCTACTTGTTTATGAAATTATTAGCTCTTTTCTAACATTCTATTTTCTTATGACCATATCCATTAAAATAAAAATAATAACCATGAAAATAGAACCTATTTGTGTATCTTTGTCTTGATTGTATTTTGTAGCTATGTTCCTTCCAGCCTTCTTTGTTTGAGATGTCTTTTGTATTCTTCACTTCTTTCCATTTTGTTTCCTCTTTTGTAAGAGCTTTAGCATAGGTATTTTTCTTTTCAAATCTGATACTTTTCATATCTAATATTTTCTTTTGGCTTTTTAATATATTATTCAACATGTTAGTGTTATCCTCAAATTTCAAATCACTGACTGCTTTATCAGTGACTACTTTCTCAATATCTTCTTTTAAAGAGGCAATTTCAATAACATACCTTTCACATTATTTACTTACTTTTTATAATTGTGTTGTTAGATATTTTTCATTATTTTTAGCTTCTTCAAAGTGTGCTTATAGATCATAAATTATTTCCTTTGACTCATTTTCATTTTTCTCGATCTAGTGCTTCAATCTATGATTCTTCTTCTTAACAACTTATAATTATTATAAGGCACAAATGAGTTCTCCTTCCAGATTTACCTCAACTTCATCCTCACCTTCATCATGTTCTTCTTAATCATATATAATTTTTCTTGCAAAGGAATCTTTATGTATGGTCATGAATATATTCTCTTCTTCATCTAAGTCACTGACTCCACTATCTTTGGTTGAGATAAGATCTTTAGAATATAAACTCTTCTTCTTGAATCTCTTATTGTATTTACCTTTGAAGTTTTTTCTGTATGTAGACTTTCCTTCTTCATATTCATAATTATTCTTATTTGGGCATCTATCTGTAAAATGTTCAATATTACCACATTAAAAACATTTAAATGGTAATTTTCCTTGATATTTACCAATTCCTTTTTTAGGGTTGCAAATGAATAGAGCTCCATTGTCATCTTACTCATTGTTAGAGATGTCACTTGATTCTTGAATCTTGGATTTCTATTTCTTTTATGTCTTGAAAGTATCTTCCCTCTTTGAGAGTTTTTCTTATTCCATCTATATCTCATATGTCATAAGAATACCATGTAGTTCATCCATCTTTAGCTTGGTATGATCCTTCATCTCCTCAATTGTTGAAACATTTGCATCATATCTCATTGGCAGAGATCTCAAAACCTTTTGCACTACCGTTGACTCTTCTAATTTTTTCTTTGAGATCTTGAATCTAATTTACTATTTGATCAACCTACAAAAGATAACTCACCATATTTTCTTCCTCTTTTATCTTCAAACTCTCAAACTATCTTCTAAAAGTCTAAAGCTTATCCTGTTGAACCTTTCTATCACCTTTGCAAATATTCTCAAGTTTTACCCAAGTCTCATAAGAAGATTTGCATTGCATAACTTTAAAAAATTTTGATTCACATAAACCACATAAAATAACATTTAAATCTTTAGCATTATTTTCACTTGCCTTCTTTTCTACCATAGTGGTCACAGGTTTTTAAGGATCTTTGTATTCATCCACAACTGCTTGCCAAATGTCAAATCTAAGAGACATAAACTAAGTCCTCATCCTTATGATCTAAAAATCATAATTTATCCCATCAAACAAATGTGCCTTATTTTTAGAAAAACCTTCATGTGATCCATCCATCATGCTTTACCTGATCTACCTTCAAGCTATTTTTTTTCGAAAGGAACCTCCTCTGATACTAATTGTTAAGCATGAGATATACTGAGAGGGGAAGTGAATCAGTATATCATATATCTTATAAAATTTCACTTAATTAAATTCCACTTAACCATACATTCAAGATCTGTAATAAAAATAAAATAATAAAAACCACATAAGATAGAGAGAGAGAGATGCTAGATTTAACATGGAAACCCAATGTGGGAAAAAACCATGGAGAAAAATCTCAAGTATATGAATGATCACCAACTTGCAAGAGCACCAACCCCTTTGTTGATCACCAACATAATAACTATTCATGAGCACCAACCCATAGGAGTACCAACCCCTTTGCTGAGCACCAATATAACAACTATTCATGAGCACCAAAAAATAGGAGCACCAACCCTTATTGTGTATACCACACAACTATCTCTCAATGTTTCTTTCTCAATAAATGATAACACATTATAATATCTCTTTTTTTATCTCCTTTACTCTTCTAAGCTAGATATAAAAATTACAAATCATGCTCTCTTTCACACATTAAAAATAGCTTCCCAAGCCTTTATTTATAGCTTACCAAATGACCTTTGGCATTCACCCTTTATGAACCTTCAATCCTCATGGAAAATGGTGCCAAAATTTCATGACCCTTTGAATCCTTGCATTTGAAAATTCACATGGTGACCCTTCATGAGCAAATACATCTTTTTCTTTTCTGTCTTTATCTTGGTGACTTTTCATACTCCTCAAAGTGTCCCTTCATGAGAAATTGTGCCCTTCCTTTTTTGTCTTCACTTGATGACTATTGGAATTCCTCAAGATGACTCTTCATGGGAAAATGCATCCATTCTTCTTTTGTCTTTATCACATGACTCTTTGACTTCTCCATGGGCCCTCTTTTGAATTTATGCAACCAAAAATATATTCATTAATATTAAATAAAAATTAACACACATTAGCTAAGATATGAACATTAAAAACACCATTAAATGCTATGAGGCCTTTATCACCAATAATGTTATACCTTTGACATCAATAAAAATATTTCTAACAATCTCCTCCTTTGTCATTGATGACAACCTCAAACTAAAACTACCACATCTTGAAACCTATATTTCACATGGAAACCTATATATATATATATATATATATATATATATATATATATATATATAACCAAACTAAAAAATATATATCAACTCCCCCGTTACTGTATCATCTTATACCTATTCCTATACCTATACCTATTTCTACACTTCTCCCCCTTTGACATCAATATCAAAGGGCCTATCCTGGAGATAACACTTAGCTCCCCCTCAATCAATGCTAATCCTCAATAGTAGGATGTAAAATAAATTACTCCTAAATCCTCTCACATATCCATGAATGTGTCCTTTGATCATGTTTTTGTGAAGATATCTGATAACACATATAAATTATTACCTATCCTATGAGCATCTACACTCAACTCATCTCAATATTTTCTTCTAATCTCACAACCATCTACATAAAACTTTAATGTTTATCCTAAATCATATATTTGACTTACACTCAATATATTATGCTTAAGACCTTCTATATACAATACATTCTTAGTCTTGGTTCTACCATTATCCAAACTCAAAGTACCTTTTTTGGCTATGCTGGCAATATTTTTATCTCTAAATTTCACTATGTCACCATTGATCTTCTTTAGAGTTATGAATTTTTTATTATCTATTGTCATGTGCCTCAAATATTTATTATTGATAAACCATGGTTTTTCTTTATTTCTTACATTCAAAGCTGTCTAAACTAACATAGAATATTCAAGGTATTTTTTCTACCATAAACCTATCTGAACCTTCTTCTTGATGAATGGAACCTTAAAAATTTGGTCCTTATTGATTGACTTGAACACACTTCTATAATTTTGGGCTATGTGTCCAAAACTATTACACTTGTAACATATTATACCCTCTTCATCAAAGCTTGATAGAGGAGCAAAAGAGTTGTAGCATCTGCTAGACTCTGCATTAGTTTCATTCTCCTTGTTTATGAAATTGGTAGTTATTTTATGACATTATATATTTTTTTGACCATATCCATTACAATAAAAATAATAACCATGAAAATAGAACTTATTTATGTATCTCTACCCTGATTGTATGTTGTAGCTATGTTCTTTCCATCCTTATTTGTTTAATATGTCATCTATATTCTTTAGTTCTCCCTTTTTTGTTTCCTCTTTTTTAAGAGCTTTAGCATAGATATTTTTATTTTCAAATATGATACCTTTCTTATCTAAAATTGCCTTTTGGCTTTCCAATATCTTATTCAACAAGTTAGTGTTGTCCTCAAATTTTGAATCACTGACTACTTTATCATTAACTACTTTCTCAATATCTTCTTTTAAAGAGATAATTTCAATAACATACCTTTCACAATCTTTACTTACTTTTTGCAATTGTGTTGTTATATATTTTTCATTATTTTTATCTTCTTCAAAGTTTGCTTTTAGATCATAAATTATTTCCTTTGAATCCTTTTCATTTTTCTCGATATGGTGCTTCAATCTTTGATTCTTCTTCTCAACAACTTCTAATTATTCTAAGGAAAAAATTAGTTCTCCTTACAAATTTACCTTAGCTTCATCATGTTATTCTTCTTGATCATCTCTAATTTTTATTATAAAGGCATCTTCATGTATTGTCATGAAAAGATTCTCTTCTTCATCTGAGTCACTGACTCCACTATCTTTAGTTAAGCTAAGATCTTTAGAATATAAAATCTTCTTTTTGAATCTCTTCTTGTATTTTCCTTTGAATTTTTTCTTGTATGTAGACTTTCCTTCTTCATTGTCATCATTATTATTATCTAGTTATATATCTACAAAATGTTTAATCTTACCATATTTAAAACATTTAAATGGTAATTTTTCTTGATATTTACCTGTGCTCTTTTTAGGATTTCATATGAATAGAGCTCCATTATCATCATCCTCATCGCTAGATCTGTCACTTAATTCTTGAATATTATCTTTCTCTTTCTTCGATGTCTTGAAAGTATCTTCCCTCTTTGAGGTTTTCTATTGTTCTATCTACATCTCATATATTGTAAGAATACCATGTAGTTCTTCCATATTTGGCTTGGAAAGATCCTTCATCTCTTCAATTTCTGAAACCTTTGCATCATATCTCATTGGTAGAGATCTCAAAACCTTTTGTACCACCGTTTACTTTCTAAATTTTCTCCAAGACCTTGAATCTGATTTACTATTTTACCAACTTGTAAAAGATAACTTTTTATATTTTCTTCCTCTTCCATCTTCAAACTCTCAAACTATCTTCTGAAAGTCTGAAGCTTAACTCGCTAAACCTTTCCATCACCTTTGTAAATATTCTCAAGCTTTACCAAAGTCTCATGAGTAGATTTACATTGCATAACTTTAACAAATTTTGATTAATAGAAACCACATAAAATATCATTTAAATCTTTAACATTATTTTCACTTGCCTTTTTTTCTATTGTGGTGGTCATAAGTGTCTGTGGCTCTTTGTATTCCTCCACAACTACTTGTCAAATTTTAAATCCAAGAGACATCAAATAAGTCTTCATCCTTATGCTCTAAAAATCATAATTTGTCCCATAAAACAAAGGTGCCTCATTTGTATAAAAACCTTCATGTGATCTATCCATCATGCTTTCCCTGATCCACCTTCAAGTTGTAATTTTTTTTCAAAAGGAACCTACTCTGATACCAATTATTAAGCATAGAATATATTGAGATGGGGGGTGAATAAATATATTATATATCTTATAAAATTTCACTTAATAAAATTCCACCTAACCATACATTCAAGATATGTAATAAAATTAAAATAATAAACACCACACAAGATAGAGAGAGACACCAGATTTAATGTGGAAACCCAATGTGGTAAAAACTATGGGAAACAATCTCAAGTATATGAATGAGCACCAACTCAAACTACAATATTTGTAAGCACCAAGTTTTAGGATCACCAACACCTTTATTTAACACCAACATAACAACTATTCATGAGCACCAACCCACAAGAGCACCAACCCCTATTGTGTATACCACATAACTATCTCTCAATGTTGCTTTCTAAAAAAATGATAGCACATAAAAATATCTCTTTATTTTCTCTCCTTTGCTTTTTTAAGCTAGATATGACAATTAAAACTCATGCTCTCTTCCACACATTATAAATGGCTTCCCAAGAATTTATTTATAGCTTACCAAATGACCTTTGGCATTCACCCTTTGTGACCCTTCAATCTTCATGAATAATGGTGCCAAACTTGTATGACCCTTTGAATCCTTGCATTTGAAAAGTGACATGGTGACCCTTCATGAGTAAATACATCCTTTTCCTTTTTGTCTTTATCTTAGTGACTTATCATATTCCTCAAAGTGTCCCTTCATGAGAAATTGTGCCCTTCCTCTTTTGTCTTCACTTGATGACTCTTGTAATTCCTCAAGATGACTCTTCATGGGAAAATGTTTCCCATTCCTCTTTTCTCTTTATGTAATATCCCCTGTTTCCCTTGAAATATGAAACTGAATATTATTGAATTGCTTTTCTGTATTTTACCCTTTTTGATATTTTGTATTAATAAAGATATGAATTTGGAAATAAATTCAAATAGATAAATAAACCATAATAGAATCTCTTATTTATTTGCCTAGATGATTACAATAGATGTCCTCTGTCATGCATATAAAAGAATAGTGAAATACGGTCTTTAAAACCTGAGTATTCCACAAACTGGGAATAAAACCTAGTCTGGTACGTCTCGGCCTGTTGTGTCAAAAACACAGTCACTAATGTCAGTTATACTACTACCATCGGTTTCCTAGTGTCGATAAACTACCGACGTCGGTATGGGGTCGATCGATGTCAGCCGCTATCAGTCTCTGCCTTTCGATGTTGGTCTCTGTGCTTTTTGTTGCTACATACAGATTTGCACTAATCTGTACGGACTTCGTATGGCCACCAATACAATATAGCACAACCTATATGCTGAACACCTGATCTCAAGATATACGGCTCTAATACAAAAGATCTTTATCTGTGCAATATCTAAATCAAAACCCTGAATCAAAAAAACTTAATAAAATAAATCCCTATAAATACCTATGATAACTTCTATGTGAAGTTATCTCTCAACCTGGCAATAAATCAGCTGATATCTCATAGCCTTTGAATCACACACACTGAAGAGGGCACGTTATTCAATGTAAATAAAATAATGGAACCCTTGGCTCAGTCTTCTCAAGAAAATCCTTAGCAAAAATTATCTTCAATCAATAATCATAATTCCAACTCCCTCCCATGAGAAACCCTTATGCCCTTAAAAAGGTATGCTTGCCCTAATTAGGGTTTCTTAAATTAGAATTAGGGTTTCTTAAATTAGAATTAGGGTTTCTTAAAATAAGACCAAATAATTAATATTTAATTAAATCAATTAAATATTAATTTCTCCCTCAATACATGTCCGATCCTTGAACCAACTGAAGTTGGTGAATCAGGGAGTGATTCTGCACATGACCATACCAAAATAAGGGTGCTCTACTATGTTAGAAGTCCCTAAATAATAGGAGCTCAAGCAAACGTGTTTGAAAGATCCTGAATGAAAGCCAACTATAGAAATTCTACTAATCGAAGCCAAGCCAAGCTCCATAAAGACCCTCTATTCATCCTCATAGCCTATGAGGGTCACATAATAGGCTAATTATCAAGTCTGACGATGTCCACTAAAAAAGGGGACATGACAATTTGCCCCTCCTAAAATTGCTTATCCCCAAGCAATCTCTGAACAACAAACCAATCAATCCACATGGATCCCATATGTAGTTATGCTTTGCACTGCTGTTAATCAATGTAAGTTCCTATAATATCCTCTAAAATATAACCAAGAAGAATCCACAATCAAACTGGTGAATGCAACTCAACCAATCTCTCAAATCACAACTGCCCTAGATGTGTTGATACTGCAGTCTGTGTAACTTGCTACTACCAATTCCATCTATAAAAGATGGTGCCAATCCATCCCATAATGGATGGTAAGAAACTGGAGCTGATCTACATCTATGTGAAATCAAATCTTCTATCTCTGGGTCAAAAAAATAATAATGAGCATACCCCATCGTATAATTTTGGTAGGAACCCCCAAACTCTGCTACTGGCTCACCATCACTGAACTGGGAATCAACAGATGGCTCCAATCTCTGACTCCAAGTGGCTGTAGGCTAGATAGGATCCTATGCAATCTGCTCAACAAACCCCACCTCAAAATCCCTGTGAGGTAGCATAGTATAAAGGATCCCTATAATCTCCCCACCTAATCTACTTATAGCACTAGTACCTCGGATGAGAACACCTTCTATCACTTTATGCGAGTCCAGACGAACACCTACACTATCTAGAAAATACTCCATGAATGATTTAGTGTAGTAAAAATTATATGCAGAAGCATCAACATACTCCCTCGTACACCACAACTGATCCCTCTATAAAGGTGGCACAACCAACTGTACCATACTGTCATCTGTGTGAGAAGAATCAATCTAGAGACTTGATCCACTGGTATCTCAAACACATCAGGACTAGGTACTCTCAAATCCTGAACATGTGTGTCAGCCCCAACAACATGTTCCTTAACAACAACTATAGGAACGTACTCACCACCAACTCTCAATGTACTAACCTTTGAGTACACCTCCACACTCTGAATGCCAGCATCGGACTCATCCTCATCTAACTCTGAAGAAGCTACTACTGAAACTATCTCATCATCACAATCTCCTACGATCTTGACTATGGATATCCTTGGGTCACTAGATACCACACCCTGTGACTATACGTACTCTGGTAAAGACTGAAGTCACTCTAACTCCATGGTCACCTCAGCCAAATGAAACTATGATTCCTCAAAATCCAACTACGTACTCTTAAGAATCTCAGAATTCACCTTAAGCTATTGGGTAAGCTCACTCACCTTATCTTCCTTGACCAATAATGCATCATATGTTGTGATGCCCCACTCCATAAGATAATCTCTGTCAGCTACCAACTATATATAATCCTATCTCAAAATCTAGATAGCCTCCCATAAAGAGTGGATCTCTGTCAAGGACAAATAACTACCTCCCTGCTTAATGCTAGTAGGAGAACCCCATCCATAAACTGCTAACAACTGATGAGAAGCATCAAAATGCTCATAAGCGATAGCAATGTCTCGCTTACTAACTCTTAGCTGACTAGACACATGATGGCACTGGCTAGATTTTCTCCTACAATCCTCCTCTGATGCACGGTCCAAAAGAGTAGACTCAAAATCACTAATCTCTGGAGTACTACCATCCATACTCTATGAATCAACTCCAAAGCTCATATCAACATACAGAGTATCAAAAACTATAGCATCACTGTCTAACTCCTTCGTATCGAAAGAAACTATTGGTGAAACTAAGTCCTCAAAACTGTCCACTGAATTATCCCAGGTGTCATTTACAATAATCGGATCCTGGGACTCTTCTACAATATTTGAATCTAGAGTGTGAATGCTAGACATACTCATATCGTCATCAACATGTGACTTGACTGTAAAAGAATGCTAAGTCCCTTCCACATGCACTGACTCCTAAACTGAACTCACCTCAAGACAAAGCTCATCCACCTATCTCTCAGAATCCTGGAGAGCCAACTGAGTACACACCAAGCAATTCTGAGTATCCTCCATCTCATGAGAAAACTAGTCAACCTCCTCTTCCTTCTTGTTTTGTGATGTGGACCCTTTAAAAATGGATGTCATACACCGTACTAATTTGGCTTCTATTGTAGGGTCTAAAATAAATTCATTCAACTTGTTCAAACCTTGTTTAAGCATCTCCATATCCTTGTCCCACTGTTTCTGAGTCCTTGAAGTAATCATGATGAACTAGTTGATTCAATGTCCAATCTACCCAACAGGATGGCAGAATTTAGCTCTGATACCACTGTAATATCCCCTGTTTCCCTTGAAATTTGAAACTAAATATTATTGAATTGCTTTTCTGTATTTTACCCTTTTTGATATTTTGTATGAATAAAGATACGATTTTGGAAATAAATTCAAATAGATAAATAAACCAAAATATAATCTCTTATTTATTCACCCAAATGATTACAATAGATGTCCTCTATCATGTATATAAAAGAATAGTGAAATATGGTCTTAAGAACCTGAGTATTCCACAAACTGGGAATAAAACCTAGATCTGGTACGTCTCAGCCTACTATGTCAACAACATAGTCACTGACATCGGTTATACTACCACCGTTAGTTTCTTGGTGTCGATAAACTACCGACATCAATATGGGGTCGGCCGATGTCAGCCGCTGTCAGTCTCTGTCTGCCGATGTCAGTCTCTATGCTTTCCGCTGCTGCGTATAGATTTGCATGGATCTGTATAGACTTCATACAGCCACCAATACAATATAGCACAACCTGTATGCTGAATATCTGATCTCAAGATATACGGCTCTAATACAAAAGATCTTTATATGTGCAATATCTGAATCAAAACCCTGAATCAAAAAAACCTAATAAACTAAATCCCTATAAATACCTGTGATAACTTCTGTGTGAAGTTATCTCTCAACCTAGCAATAAATCAGCTGATATCTCACAGCCTCTAAATCATACACACTGAAGAGGGCACGTTATTCAATGCAAATAGAATACTAGAACCGTTGGCTCAGTCTTCTCAAGAAAATTCTTAGCAAAAATTGTCTTCAATCAATAATCATAATTCCAACTCCCTCCCATGAGAAACCCTTATACCCTCAAAAAGGTATGCTTGCCCTAATTAGGGTTTCTTAAATTAGAATTAGGGTTTCTTAAATTAGAATTAGGGTTTCTTAAAATTAGACCAAATAATTAATATTTAATTAAATCAATCAAATATTAATATCTCCCTCAATACATGTCTGATCCTCAAACCGACTGAAGTTGGTGAATCAGGGAGTGATTCTACACATGACCATACCAAAATAAGGGTGCTCTGCTATGTGTCAGAAGTCCCTAAATAATAGGAGCTCAGGAAAACATGTCTGAAAGAGCCCGAATGAAAGCCAACTATAGAAATTCTACTAATCGAAGCCAAGCCAAGCTCCATCAAGACCCTCTATCCATCCTCTTAGCCTACGAGGGTTGCATAATAGGCTAATCATCAAGTCTGACGATGTCCACTAAAAAAGGGGACATGACACTTTACTCCATGACTCTTTGACTTCTCCATGGGCCCTATTTTGACTTTATGTAACCAAAAATATATTCATTAATATTATATAAATATTAACACACATTATCCAAGATATGAACATTAAAAACACCATTAAATGCTATAGGGCCTTTATCACCAACTATGTTAAACCTTTGACATCAATGAAAATATTTTCAACATCTCCTTGGTGTATTTTTAGTCACAGCCTCAAAATAAATATCCAAATAAACACTAGATAATCTAGAATTAATTTCTATCACAAAATAATAGCTCTAAACTTAGAAAAAATCTATTCTACATTACCACAAGTTATCATAGGGCTCATGAATTAGGGCAAAAATAAAATAAATAACTACCCCTATTTGACTTCTATTCCATCTTTTATTTTTATCTATTCAAATAGATTGGCTCTGATACTAGATAATGGATCTATTTTAGATCTGAGCATGAATAATAGAGCAAATAAAAGAGCCAAAACACTAGAATATTAAAAACACAATATAATATTTTTTTTCATATTAAAATCATATGGGTGTTACAATTTTTATATAGGATTATACTTTCTTATAAATAGGGTGAATCATATCATCATGAATCTCTTCAATAATATCTCCTCTCACCTATATGAATAATATATAATAATTGACTATATATTAAATCCCAACTAACCTATAATCATAATATTATTGTAATAATATTACATTAGTTAATTAATAACCAATATAATATTTACCTCTCGATAAATATAGATTTAAAATCTAGCATAATAAACTAATCCCTAACATTTTCAACATGGGGACTCGACCTCATATAGAAAATTAACCATATCTCCTCAAATGTCCATAAATATATCCTTACCACCATTGAATAATTTACTAAGTGGGTTGAATCCATTCACCTCATTAAAGTGACATGTAAGTAGATATCCAAATTCATTTTATACCACCTCATCTACCTTTATGATATCTCCTTTGACATTATATCTGATAATGGTAGTTTATTTTAAAACAAAGATGTCAAATCCATCTATGCTAAATTTAACATTTCCCAATATTTCTCCATTGAATATTAACCCTAATGTAATGGAAAAATAGAGACATATAATGAAACCATTGTTAAGATCTTAAGAAGATCACCAATGATGTTGGCCATGATTGGCACTTGCAACTCTTTCATTCCCTCTTGGCTTATTGTACCAATTTCTATACTCCAAATGGAGCCAAACCATATTCTCTTGTTTATGGAACTGAAGCCATTATTCCTATCGATATGGAGTTACCTTCTCATTCAATTTCATTGAAACATATCCTTGATGATTAGTATTACATAGTATCTCCCTTACAAGAGCTAGAACTACTAAACGAAAAATACATGGTTGTTGTGAATAGTCTTCAAGCATACCAAAATTGATCATGTGGACAATATAATAGCATTTGAAACACATAGAGTTTGATCTTGGGGATATTATACTAAAATAAAACTATAATAAAAACAATTTAAAACACAATAAAAAAGGCAAGTTCAAGTTTAATTGGTTTGGACATTATGTGATTGTTACTAATTATGGCTCTAGATCATACAGGTTGGCTACACTATAAGGAGATGAACTTGATGAACCAATAAACATAATACATCTAAAGTGATTTTTTATTGATTAACTCAAGTTATTATCTATGAGTATCATTTAAATTATGCCATAACATCATCTTATTTTTACCATATCATATACCTTTTCTCTCATACCTTCCCTATTGGATGAAGTTTATTTTACCTCCCCTATTTGCATTTTGATCTTGGTTCTAGTTCATTGGTACTTCATACACCTCCAATGGTTATATTAAGATATGTTTTTAGTGGTTGATTTAGTATTATGATTATTTGAGAACATTTATTCACAAAGAGGTAGTAACTTGGGGTAGTATGACAATGGTCAAGAAATTAAACCCTTCATTTTAGAAAATGTTCTACATCTAACCTATTAGGTTGAAATCATTATTTTAATGAAAAAACTACCTTTGGTAAAATCATTATTTCAACCCATCCACCTTACAAGGGAAACCTACCTATGTCATTGTTTCTTATAGCCTAGGGGAAACCTACTTATGTTTTTGTTTCATATGGCCTAGGAGAAACCCTTTTCTCATTCCTTTCCTTACTATTATTTCATACCCTACCATTTGTCTATTCATGAGCATGTTTTTACTTAGTTATATTCCTCACTATAGGTAAAACTATAGTGGCTTAAGGCCCATTTAGACTATGTAGGTAGTGATTAGTGTTTTTTGATGTCAGCTTGACCATCCTTATTCTAATGCTATCATCATTTTATGATCAATTTAAGCCATGATCTCACCATTTTATGAGTTAACCCATTATATATCTCATTATTCTTCATTGATTTGAGATGACTAGAAAATACAAAAACATGGTAATAGGACATAAAAATCCTAAACAAGCCTCCAACACTAGGTCATTCAAATTGTATCCATGCTACTCAATACTTGCACCTCCTAGTCGATAGGTATAACTAAAACTTTCACATTAATCACATCATGACCATTTACATTTTATTGTCCCATGTTTCTATCACATTACATCCCATTCATAAGAGAACTACATTTAACCTAAATTCCATGTTGGACCTCATGTCTATGTGACTATGTAGGTAACATCCACTTACTTATCGTATTTGGAGTCAGCTTGGCAAATCTCAGTGATTGCTATCATTCACCATTTTTTCAATCATTCTTTTTTGTAGTTTTATCTCTAAACACTCTTGTTTTTTTGAGAGTCATTTATCTCTTATTATCTAATGAGTCATAAACCTCTCACACTTTCTCCATTTTGCAATCCTATTCCTATTTTATTCTATGAGAAATCTTTGTTGATTATCATCAATTTTCTTCTATCCCACATCTTGGAAGAGCTATAGTTGGCATGAAGTCAATGTTGTTACTTGTGTCCATAGGAATATATAGGTAGTTTTTAATTTCCTAGCACATTTAGATTCATCTCGAACACCCCTTTCTTATTCTTATTTTCCTCATAACCATTCTAGTGTCATTGTTCCCTATAGCCTAAGGGAAACCTTTTTGCCAAGCATAACACTTCTATTACATGTATATAAATAATTAGATTAATTTTTTATTCTTTTTAATTAAATTATTATTATTTTTTCATTAAATTAGGTTGTTTATTTCTCTTACTTTAACTTGATTAGTTATTGTGTGTGCTTTGGTTTGCATTTGTTTATTTTATATGCTTTAGAGTAGTTGTTTGTTTCATGCACCTTAGATTAACTCATTTATTGATTTATGGTTTTTCCTCATGAGTGTTATGTGTCTAAGGATAATTAGTTTACCCTTGAGTCTTATTTATAATTTGGTCTTTATTTTTTTACTTTTTGAATATATATTATGTTTTTGTGTCTCCCTTCCCCTTGGTTGCTATAGGATTATTACACTTGAGTCTTAATTAACCATATCTTGTACTTGAGTTGTGAAACTTTGTATTCATTATCAAACTTAATTTATTATATTATATTCACTTGGGATTTTTTTTTCATATATTACACCTAAGTGGTTTATATTTTCATTTAAATTACGTTTTTCCATGCCTAAGATATACATTATTATTATATTTATCCATAACTGTGATACATAATATCACAAGTATAACAAAAATTATGACAAATGAAGTTATCAAGAGACACTATTGGCATTATTTCCCTTGTTTACAACATACCTACCCAAACACTACCAAACACATAGTAACTAAAATTCAAATGAATAGTAATCACTGTTAGTTAGGTTGTGCATCTATGTAGTAGCAGGTAGCCCAAATTCATACATGTCTTTTGTGTTATCTCACCATTCATTTATGATTACAATTTAATTATGTGATCTCCCTTTTTTTATTTTACATGATGGGGAAATTATTTAAACCTTCACTAATCACATCTACCATACTAGGGTAAATGAAAATTGTATCATGCTTTCATCCTCCCTACTAGGGAACCTTCATTGCATTAATGATTATAACTACCTTAGGGAAAATAATTATTTTGACCCATTCACCCTATAGGATAAAATAAATTTGCCACTAATTATAACCACATTTGGGCAAAGTAGTATTTCCACCCCCATTCCCACTAGACCATGTTATTTTCTCTTTTTGAGGGCCCATTGGATGACACTATTTTTCCATCTGATCCCTTGAGGGGGCATCTAGGGCTCATCAACCACCATCTTGGGAATTAAACAAAGCATATTTATTTTTAATTATTTGAGAATATGTTACTATTCCCATGTATTTCAATGCCTACTCAAATAGGGGAAAAATGTAAACACTCCTTTTTTACCACATTTGTGTTTAAATCAGATTTTAGACTAGTTTCTATCAAAATATGCAAATTAAGCCTAAGCACCACTAAAAATCCTAAATTCATATACACATTGGATGTAAGTGCCCATAATTATGCAAAAATATACCTATTTGGGTTATTAACTTATACTCAACGATAACCTCTTGTGGATTCATCCTCAGTTAGGTTGTGCCCTAACAAATTAACATTTTAGACCAATTAAATAGGGCATTTGATGAAATTCTTGAAATGATCAAAAGATTAAGAAGAATTAATTAAACAATAAAATTAAATTAAATGCTTAGTTGAATAATCCATGTTTAATTAGTGAAAATATAATTTCCAAAAATCCAAATTTAACAAATATCAAAGGGAAATGAGGCCATGATGATATCATCATCCTCAAAGTTAAAAATTGTAAAATATCAACATAAATGTCTTATAAAATAGAAATGTTGAGCCATGCCTCCATAAATTAATACTTAGTAACATTATTTATTGCATTTGAACTCCCAATTCTAAGGCAGGGTTAGCCTAAACCTAATCACACCTAGGTTGGGGTTAGTTTGGAACCTATAAATACAAGGTCTCACACTCACTTTAAACAAGCTCCTTTATATAAAGTTATTATGAAAAATTAATAAGAGATGCTTCATATACCAATAAATTCCAAGACCAAAACCATAGTTCACAAATGGGATGTGTTGCCTACAAATAAAGAGCACTGATGAAGACTCAAATCTAGATAGAAGCTGAGCAAGAAAACTACCATTTCAATAAAGTTATTCAGAGCTACAAGGAAGGTGAAAGTGATTGTCTTTTACCATTCTAATGTGTTTTGTTTTGTATTATTTTCATCAAACTCCCCCTAGTATCTAGGCTTGGTAATTCTTTGTCTCAATCTTGTTTTTGGATGTTTGACTCTACTAACAAGTGATACATGTGTCTTTTCCCTTGGATTCCTATAACATGCACATACCATTTCCATACCTACTAATATAATTAGTTTATTATTTAATATTAGCATTTTTCAATAACCCTAAATCATAAAAATCATAAAACCCTAAAAATACAAAACAAAATATGAAAATTTCCAAAAACCTAACAACCATTTTATCTTATCCTTAATCTTATTACACATACTTGATCAATTTTACAATAACTCTAATTATCTTAATTTGGATATATTATTCCCAATTCCCCCTCCCACATATATCATTTATTTGGACACCATTAGTCTATCAATATCATTGCTACTCAAGAATTGGCTTATTAATTGGATTCAGGACAAAACACATTATTTGACTAGTTGTTTTATTTTTTATCCAATTATGTAAACATCTTGATTATTTGCTTGCTTACTTGAGTGTGTTTTTGTTTGTGTGAGTGTTTTTATTATTTATTGTGTTTGTGTCTATCATACAACATATTATAATAATGTCATCATCATTTTCTATATCATGATGAAACTTTTCATATGCTATATAAAAAATTAGGTTTATCAAACAAGTGTAAAGTCAAGCAAGATTGGTAGGATGCCCTCTTATTTGCCATCATACTATCACACTATCCATATCTAAATATACATCATAATCCATGAAAATATTATTAATTATGCATCACAAACATAAAATGAAGAGAGTTACACCATCTTATCGTATCACATAATTTCATCTAAATCATCTACATCATATCATTTATACATCATAATAATATTTATTTCATATACATCATATCCATAACATAAATTTCATACACATACAATCAAATATAATAATTAAGTGATAAAATCATGTGACCAAAAATGAAGATCAAAATAAATCATCATTATATAAATTGAATGTCCATATATATAATAACTATGTCATCACTATACACCAAATCTGTGTGTGTGTGTGTGTGTGTATAAATCATATACATCCATTTATCACTATATACATAAATAAGAGGTCAAATATCACTTTGTCTCTTTGGTGGTAGACTCCCTTGTGTTGGACTCTCAGGTGGTGGAGTCCTCCTATGACTAACCACCACTAACCACATTGATCAAGTCATTCATGTTTATAGAGGTATGCATGATGCTCCTGATCACCTCCTCAAATTATCCATATATGATGGTACTCTTTGACCTCTAGGTACTAGAACCTCATAGATTTTTTGATAATAGGTGACATCCCTCATTGCATAATTCATATGAAACAACCTTGACCCAACCCTAACTTGTCAATGTTAAGTAAAATACATCTCACTCACTTCATAGTATTTAAACATATCCTCACAACTAGCTCATATCTCTTCTCATCCTCTCTATATATCATTATTCAAGTCACTTATCTTATCATTATCACAACCTTTTCATCATTTCCCACCACATGTGCCTAAAAACTCCCCATAATTCTCTTTAGACTCACTATATTTGCATCTCTTGTAGCTATCTACTGACAAAGAGTCTCAATCAAATTTACATATTTATCCCACTATGGATGTGAAGGCCCCACCCCATCTCCATTTATTGTCACTTATATGAACACTATGTCATTTGGATATAATCCTATTTAAGCATGTCACAGGGACCCCACTAATGATGTCATAACTATTTGAACTATAAGTGATCCCACTACCACACATATGAGAGTATATAACTAATATCATAAATCCACATTTATGTCCACTAACTCATCCAACTTATCCTCTTAAACCACCTACCTAACTTGTATAAATACTTTTTTTTAACGTTACTACCACCTATGTCATTAAAAATTCCTCATACTCTCATTGATCCTATCCTATAGTGTCCTTAGTCATGTGGAGACTAAAGTCAAAAAGGTTGGGGCATAAATTTTGAGTGGAATAATGTGAATGGAAGATGTAGAGATAGTGGTTATAAGTAATTACCAAAAGTCTTTTTGGTGATATGTAGATATAGGGTTTTCACGAGTGATGTTGAGAACCTAATTTTCATCGCTTATCTAAGGTACGAGAATCTTTAGTTTTCACCATTAGATGAATTTTTAAATAATGCTATATATAATGACATATGAAAAGTATCTATAATGAGATAGGCCTAGGTATATAACATTTTTAGATACATGATGTTCATAGGCTCATATAGTTCATGACTATATTGGGTGGTGAGCTTGTATGATCTAGATCCAAATTTAGGTACTATAACATAAGGTCATAACCGATTAGGTTCAAATTTGCATTTGTTTTCCTTATCTAAATTAATATTTATCTAATTTTATTTGAGTACCAAATATCCATTCTCAAATTCATAGGATCTGACCTTCTTGTTATATTGATTTCATAGCCTATTTTGATATGATCTTGGATGATCTAAATATTGTTAGCACTTTTCATCCAAGATTTCAAGTTATTACAAACAATAAGTCCTATATGATTCCTACTTGAAGTAATATTCATAATGAATGGAATTTAACCTCAATTGGAAAGATGACCCTAAGGCCAAATACAAGAGAATATGGAGTAACACATGTAGAAGCACAAACACTAGTACAATATGACCATAGTGGATAAAGATGGAGATGCCAATTATGAATTTTGTCCTTAGCAATTTTTTTGATAATATAAAGGATATTTTAATTTGTCACCTCAGCATGACAATTACATTATGGATATTATGGTATTGACCTTTTGTGTTGAATGTGATATTTGTGACATAAGGCCTTGACATCTTGTTTTTTGAAGGATGTGCCATTTTAAGATATAATGAAATAAAGAATTCCATATAATAAAATTATGTGATTAAGGATTAATTTATAAATAGGTTTACTAATGATATAAGTGAGTGGCATGGCTTTCATCTACCTGATGAAGTACTTGATGGTAGTAATAATGAACTTATGGATATCAAAGGATGTGGGATTAATATTTATAATGAGGTATAATCCTAAAGGATAAAATGCCATGGACTAACTATATGATATATTTATAATATGTAACTTAAATAAAGTATGATTATTTAGACAAGGAACTTGATTCAGTTACTAGAGTTAAACATGATATTGATGCAGATAATATTGGCACTACCCTCAATACCAACTTTGATGTAAATGATGTGATGATGATGGTGTTTTGATTAAGGACATAAATATGGAATATTGGATGTTATTATTTCCTATAATTACCTTCCACATTTTGGTTTTGGATATGGAGGATTTAGGACAAAGGGAGTTATCAAAATAGTAGATTTTCTTGAATGGATGAAAGGAAAATGATAGAGAAAAATGGGATCATCAAAGATAAACTGGTGAGGGAAAGATACATTATTGTAGGGAAGACTAAGCTCATCATAAATTTACTCATCATCTAATAAGTGTTTCTCAAAGATAGGTGGACCATGGAATATGGGATCAATGTCTTCACCTTAGCTTAGGAGTGGAAGGGATTGATCATGATCTTGGCATATCCCTTCTAGTTCACACATAGAAGTGGATTCATATAATTCATACTTTTTTTTATGTTAGTAATTTCAATGAGATTTTGGAGAAGGTTTTTAAAATTTAGGCATCAATTAGTATAATGCCCCTAGGTTATATGATATGGACAATATTGATTTTCTCTATATCAAGAGAGCTTAATCTTGTTTAATTTAAGATGTTTTATGGGTTGATAAACCATTATGTTGGTGGCTACCATTTTTTTAAGAGGGATTACAAGGATATAGAAAGAGGATTATATTATCTATATTTATTTTTTAGCTTGGTCATGGAATTATTTGGTGATTGGTTTAATAATATGGACTTCCCTTTCCTAGTATTAGGATTATGATTAGGTGATGGAAGGTTTGATAATTACTGGGTGACATGTAGGATAGAGGTATATTAACATGGATGGGTATGAATTGGAAGAAATATTAGTTGGATAGGGTTAAATATTATAAGAATAGACGTACCCATTTCTAGGAGATATAAAATGAGTGCATATTTTTTGGAAAAGATATATTTTTCCAATAACGTAATATCCAAATCTATTTTAGAGACCATGGATCAACATGGGATAAGATATGGATGGTGTTAATTACCAAACCTAATCAATAGGTGTGTGGAATTGAATGAAAAAAGTCAAAATAGATGAAATTTGGATGAACAAACAAAATTAGATCAAAGGCTTACCTTTAATTAGATTTTAACTTTGACTTGGTGATGTGAGATGGGATTTGATAAGCTTGAGTCAATAAAAATAAGACATGAGATAGATAAATTTTATATAGGTTTTTTGATGATGATAGGGTATGGTGACACCCAAGGATTCAATGGGGGTAGTTTTGACTATCCAAAGAGATAAGACTAGGTTGAATGATATTCAATGAGGTTTTGAATTGATTGAATATTTTAGACTAGCTAGAGACTAAGATAATTTTCCCAAGGATATTATATCATGAATTTGATGGGATTGAACATTGTGGATTAAAATATAAGATTACATCTTGAATGGAGGAATGATATAAAACTTGGCTAGGTATATATGTAAGAAATCATACGAGGGTTGCCCTTATAGGATTATTGCTAATGCATATCAAATTAGGTGTATGATTACAAACTTTGATGAGTTTGAATATGGTTGGATTTTAGGTTTAGATAATAGGTTATGTGATGGGGTTTGACAAATGACTTGGTTGGGGGTTAGTCTAAGTATGATGTGATAAAGAGACATAAGAGGTATGTTAGGACTAGGGATATCAAGTGAATAAGATATAGGTGGATTCTATGAAGGGAGGCATAGCTTTTGATATGATGTAGGTGGGTTATATTTTTGGATAATGAGAAGTGTTGATATATGAGTAAGCATGACTCAGATGTTGACATGGTTCTAGTCTTTGATTAAAATTGAATATAAGTGGGTATGCTACCCTAAGCTTGACATGATCATGAATGGGTTTGATGAGTGTTGGATTTAGGATGATAGAGTGATAGATATGTGATAAATGTTGACTAAGGGAAGTTATCCCTACTATTAACTTTAAATAAATGACTAACACCAAGTCAAGATATGGACAAGGTGGATGAGGATAAAATGATGAGGGTGTAAAATTGACTAACATGTATATGGGTCTTGGATGGGTTTGACTAGAAGGGAGAAGTTTGATGAGATGAGATTAAAAAAAAGATAATAAAAGATGATTAGTACAATGTGAGGGATAACTTAGTGAAATTTTACAAAATAGGTATAGCTAAGTATGGCAAGGTTTGGACTAGGACAAGGGATGATGCAAGATAAGGTGAGACATAATGTTATGAACACATGTGTGTTTTAAGGTTGGGTTTCAATAAGGTGATGGGTTTTGACATGGATAATAAGAAATAAGATCTTGGATAGATTTTAAGAGGGTATAACCTAAAATTTGATGTGGTTAGACTAGGATATGGTGATGACCAAGTAAATACTAAGTTGAGTGATGAGATGTGACTAGGATACTAAGATAAGCTAAGACAATATGAATGGTTTTACACTTAGATAAGTTGTGATATGTATGGTGATGGGACAATAGGCTTTGACTAGGAGGTGTGTAGATTATGTAAGGAAGGATGAATAAGTCTTGGATGGTTTTGACTAGGTGACAAGGGGGTAATTATTTGATGTTTAGGTAAGACTAAGGCAAGTAACCATTTTAGAATAGGACACTCAAGATGATGGAAGGGATTAGACTTAGGATATGATGTGACTAAGGTAATACTAAAATATGGTGATGGTATGATATGTTATGGCTAGGATATGATTAAGATAAGGGAAAGATAAGATGATAAGGATAAAATAAGGACAAGAGATGGTGATTGTGGATAGTATTAAGACTAGGTAATAAATGATAAGGATATGATATGGGTGATGAAAGGTGATGATGGGAAAGACATGTAATGATTATAGGCAAGTCTAAGATATGATAAGGATGATGGGTGTAGACTAGAATAATACAAGAAGATGATTATGGATAAGTGACGATCAATTTAGAGGATGAGACTATGTTTGGTCTAGGGGTTAAGTTTATGTTTATTGGTTTATAAGGTATTCAAATAATATGGGTCTGAACAACATATAAATAAATGAAGCAACACACAAAACTAATGCTACTAACTAAAAATGTCTTTCAACTTGACACCCAAACCATCAAACATTTCACTAAGAGTGGTGATATATTGGTCTCCCAATCCTCACTCAAAGTCTAATCATGGTGAGTGATCTAAAGGGATGATATTTCATGGATGTTTGTTTAAGTCAAAAGGTCTTTCACTAGGTTTATATAGACTCACCAGTTGAGCCCCTGATATACATTAAGTACAATGGGGCTTAAGTCCATGTAGGGTTTTGTCTAATGCCAAGTATTGGAGAGTTAACTCCTCACTTCACAAGATCTCGTATGGGGTATGCCCCTTATCTTGATGATAATTATCTCTGATATTTATACTCCTCAAAAATAAGGAGTGTGGTCTAATGTGTGGTTATTAAATCCACATCACTAAAACCTAATTACTATGGCAAGTGTTTGGATATGAATTCCACATCATGTTTCCCCTAGAAAAAAATATGAAGGTTTGCCAATTTTATTTTATCCTCTAGAAATCACTACTAAGGATGTAAGGAAGAGAGAATGCACAAACTTAGCCTTTGAGAAACAATAAAACAATCAAAAAATTTAGTTAACCTAATTATTTTAGTGTTTTTATAAGCAATGCAAAAAGGGATAAATATGACTCAAAAATAAGGTTTTTATCTAAGTCTTGGATTGATCAAGTTTCAAAATAAAAGATTAACAGTTTGATTAAATTAGCTTATTTGAACAATTGAATTGTACCAAAAAGTGTTATTAGTTTGAGTTCTAAATACTTTAAGGGAAATATACAAGACAATATGTTAGACAAATACAAGATTTGACAAAATTTTACTTGTAAAACAAGTGGTTAATTTAACAATCAAAGCATGAACATGGATAAGTATTAATAATATCACTAGCATCTAAGTTGATAATGTGGCACACTAAAAGTACTAAACTATGGGGTGGGTGTGGGGGTGGAAGCCTCCAGTGGGGCCAAGGGGAAGCACCCATTATGGGGTATGTGGTAAGAAGATTACATGGTCCTTTGAATTAATCAAAATTCACCATATTTCACCAAATAAAAAGTCTTGGTTTTAACAAAATATACTCAAAAAATTAAGAATTTGGAGGCCAAACAAAAGGGTCAGTTCTTTAGGTTGTAAAACATGAGGGGTAATACAAGGAATGAATGTTTTAGATCAAGCATAAATTTCAATTCAGAACAAGTCACTTATATGTAGGCTAATGTTACTTATACACCCTAAAAAATGTCTTAGTGACCTACAAAGTTGCTTATGTGAAAACTCAGTCAAAAAGACAAAACTACTCTTATGGTTAATAAAGCCACTAATATTAATACAAAGTTGTTAGTATATAATAGAAGTTTTGAAAATTTATAAAAATAGATGCATAGATTTATACATGTCACAAAGTCACTGGTCACCACAACAAAGCCATTAATTACGATTATGACAAGTAACAACTTTTTCAAATGCCTGGATAGACCATAAACTAATACCAAATAGGTCTAAAAGTAATTTTAACATAGATATTAAAATTAATAGTTGACCAACAAGCGATCAAGAACTAATTAATTGTAAGCACTGCTTAAAGATGAAAATAATAATATTTAACAAATCCTCCTATGTAGTAAACAAAGCCACAATTAGGTTTCATAAAGCCATTTGTTTCAATTAATTATAAAAGAATCTTTGTTATCCTATACAAAATATATTTGAGTTATATACAACAAACTAAAATAGTTTATAAATAGAAATAAACTATTTTATAATAGTAAAGGTAGTTAAATGAAAATCAAAATCATAAATCTATATGACTGAGATTATTAGAACTTTTTAGAAACCTACATAAAACTAGAGGATAAAATCAAACTAGTTAGAGTGATAAAGCCACATGTTAGTTCAACAAACTATATAGTTTCAAAGCTTATCTAGTAGTAGTATTTATATAGCCATTATGTGGTAGCAACTAATAAAAAATCATGGCTCTATGTAGACAAAATCAATTATTCCTATAATAAAATCACTTATTTTAGAAGAAACTATAAAAAGTATAGTTAGCATTTTTGTATATATATTAAACAAAAATACAAAATTATAAAATCACTACTATTTTTAATAAAGTCATTATTGGAGTCTACAATATATGTAATTTAAAATTTGTGTAGTAGTGGTTTTGTTTTAATTTAAAATGAACTTATGTCTAAGGATAGTTGGTAGTTTTAAATATTATTCAAGACAAGGTCATGGCTACTAGGGGAAACGTTGCATCAATGAAGCCACTCTTACATAGGCCAAAACTATTGATTCCATGTAACTACAAATTTCACATGAAATTTTAGGTTTGGGGCCATATAATCTTATTTAAAGGATACCGGCATGCCTATTGAATCACAAAAAAAAAACTCAACGAGTAGGAGTTACATGGATTTCTCCCACCATGGTCACCAAAATATATAATTTTTTTTTTTTAAATGATTCAAATGTAATAAAACACTTCAAATCAATTCAAATTCAAATTAATACCTTTGATTGGAAAATTTAGGTAAAATGAATGCAAATAAAAATCAAAATAAATTGATTATATCTACATTATACAACTAAACTTACCTCTAAAGTGAATGATGTGCCCAGGATAAGTGGATTACTTTGTTGTAGACTCATAATTTTGATGGCATGTATCAATGGAGGATTTTGACTTTGCTTGATGATAGAAAAGTTTGGAAAGATCATATTATTGGAATGAATGCTCCAAATTCTCCCATGGCCTTTGCATAGAGTGATGGCTTGCTTAAATAGAAGAATGGAGGGAGATTTCTAAACCAAAAAAAAAACCTTTAGATCATTCTAGAGAAGAACTCTCTAGATATTTGAGAGGATGGTGGAGAATTTTAGTTAAATTAGAAGAGTCTAAGTGTGATTTGAAGGAGGTTAGGTGAGAATTAGGGACAAGGCTTTTAATAAATCCTAGTGGTAGGTAGATAGAGGGTAGGTGAGGGAATTCTAAATTCCCAAATATTGAGTACGACATGATTGTAAGATAGGTGGGTTTATTAGAATAAATATTAATTAGACATGAGAAGTAGGGTAAGATTAGTGTGTGATGAGAGGAAATGTATTAATAGATAATAAATATTAGAATAAGACTGAGATGATGTTAATATGAATATTACATGAAATGAATGATGAAATTAGTGTTGAATAGTAATAATAATAATAATAATAATAATAATAATAATAGACAAGACAAGAAAATTTATGTGTATACACATGTTACTAGTCTCCAAACATCGCTACAAACATTCCACACATGCATCACATTCTCAGGTATGTTTTTTTATTTCCTTAGGGCATGCTTAGTGTTTGTAATGATATTTTCCATGATTCATTTTTTATAATAATCATAAGGAAAGGGAGCATTAAAATTAAAATTACATTTATCTCATGAAAGACTTAAAATACCTAATATAAATATTTATTTTTACAATTATAAGTTATAATCATATATATCCATTATCTTAAGAAAACCTATAACAAAACCTTGATGAAACTCCCCAACCTTTTAACTTCATAGTAGAAGAATAAAAATCATAACAAAAATATGATTCAAAATAGAAACAATTACAAATTATCACTAATAATTTGCATGACTCCTTAAAAAAAGTGCATAAAATTAATTTGTTGATACATTTGAGGTTATTTATAACTAATTTGGGAATGTCATTCTCAACTTGATGTAATGCTACATAAAAAAAGATGCATTGAAACATTATTATTATGGTAAACTAAAATTTGAGGATATTAAAAATAAAAAGAGAAAAAAGAAGAATTGTGTGCTTTTTTTCATATGCTTGGAACCACCAAAAGGTCAAAAACACATTGGAATTAGTTGGTGTATTCATGTAAAGATAAAATAAAAAATTGGGATACGTGGTGGATGGTGTTTGATAAGCCTCTACGTAATAAAAATGGCATTCCATTATATTTTTTAAGAACTGTTTATTGTGAGTTTTTAATCCACAAAATACCAAATCATTTCAACATGAAGTCATACCATGGTAAGGGATACAAATCCCCATTCAATAAACTTGGTGCCAAGTGGAACCAAAACTTCAAAAAATCAACCGTAGATAAATAAAATGACAATAATGTATGCAATGAGCTAGGATTGACTTTAAATTTATCCTATCTAAGAGATTCAAAATCATATAATGTAAATCAAATAGAGCTCATTTATTATTAATGTGTCAGGATATGACCAAATAGATCTGCTAAACCTAGAAAGAGGAGAACTTATTAAAACCCATCTATAGAGAGGGTTGCAAAGCCTCTAGGTAATCAATATAATAAAATATCCCTAACTAGGTATCTTATATTTTAATTATTCTAAACTAGTATTACCAAGATAAAAATACAAATATTGGGGATGGTTAAAAAATATAACTAAAAAGGGTAATGAACCATGCTAAGAAAATCAGGGCCTAGGTCACCTAAGGTGGGTAATGGTAAGTTTGAAATCCCATATAACCATACTAAATATAAGTGTAGAGGAGATCCAAACAAGGAGTTATACATTCATTAAATATAGTAATTATGTAAATTTTATCTATCAAATGAAATATTTAGGGTTAAAATATACTTATCTTGAACAAAATATGTTAAGCCTCAATCTCCCCTTGGGCAATGGTTATTTGTAAGATATTCTTGTGGTTGTAAGGATAAAAAAGGTTGAATCAAGATCTAGGATAAAAGGAAACATCCTATTGTATCCAAGATTCCAAAAGACAATATTTTCCCTCCAAGACAAGACCTAGGCAATGGCTTCTCTAAATGTAGATATAAGTAGAATTACAAGTAATGTTAATGCAAAAATGAATGTTATTCTCTATTGAATTGAAATGGTGGATTTTATTTATAGTGGTGAGTGATACTAACCCTTTGTGAAGATTTAACTAATAAATTATTCCATCCTTGATGTATTTAAAACTATGGAATTTTAAACTTGAGCTAGGTCAATGAAGGCCAACATAGTTGTGAAGCCTCTACCATAACTTTCGAACTACATCCACATGGGCTGACATAGTTTGAAATTTTTTAGGAATCAATAAATTATAAATCAAGTTAGGTTGATATGGTTTGAAAATATGGGTCTTGGTATAGTTTTGGGTTATAATGAGGAATATTTATTAGGGGATCAAGTATGAGGGAACTATAGTGGATACATGTATGAAAGATAAACAATAATGTCTACCCACCCCTTTCCTAGTGTAACCTTTAAGACATGCACTTAAAGAGATTGAAACTTTACAAGATATTGTAAGAGAGAAAATGTTATTAAATGATGAATTTAAAAATATCATGTGCATACATATGTCCCACTCAAAGCTCATCATGTGTTACTAGAGTGTAACATGGATGGTGATTCGAGAAAGAGAATAGAAACATAATAATTGAGCAAAAAATTTGTGGTAGAAAGTAGAAAGTAAATGAAAGTAAATAATTTTTAAGTAAATACCTTCACTTACCTTGTTGTTTTTAAATATAAGCTATGTGTTAAGCAAATAATAAAGGTGTCTAGTGTGTAGAACAAGAGATGGACTTGAAAAATAAGAAAAAATTGAACTTTTTGAAAAAATATGGTGTTATCACTAATAAATTATCAACTTTGTTAGGATTCTAAAGTTTCATTCCATTTGTGAAAAGGACTTATATAAATAATATTATGAGAAAAATAAAAAATTATCGATAAATAATTAAAGGTTTAAAATTTCAAAATTTTACTATAAAAGGGGTGAATTACTATTTACTTGCATATTTATTGTTTTTGGAAAACTGAACTCTGTGTATCAAAATTTAGTAAACATAGAGATAATGGACCATCCTCAAGGAGGCAGAGGATTTTGAGGATGGGTCATAAAAAAAACTCATGTAGTCTAGTTAAAGGGTGCATTTATTGTCAAATTTTATCATTTTTAAATTAAAGCGGTATAGATTAGGAAAAATAAGCACTGGGTCCAATCCATTTCCCATATTTTTCCCATAAAATGTAATAATAAATTAAAAATTAAAATAATAAATGGGAAGGAGATAAAATGTCAAAAAATAGGTCAAGGGTCCTTATTTTAGCCTAGTGAACAATTATTTCATAAATAAAATGGTGTCATCTAGGCTGATATAGGTGGAAAGGATGGGTTTGTATACTTGGACAATGGCATATGCAATGGTAGATATAGTTTTAAACATGGATGATAATGTGGTGGGATTTACTATAGCATATAAGCTAGACAATAAAATCTGGAGAGTTGGTCGGTAGTGCATAAATTTAGATAGGGCTGATGTAGTTAGGTACATGGCCGACAAATTTAAATTTAGTATATGGTTGATACAATTTTATACATGTTTGATATAATTATAAATATATAGAATGGATAATGTATTATTGAAATTTTTTGATTAATGGTTTAATTTAATAATTCATTTGTTTCTCTATTTTGAAATATAATTTATGTCAATTTTGGGGTAGAGATCTAATTAGTGCTCTATTATTTGGCATGTTGTAGAGGTGAAGAAGACTATAGGGACTAGTGGATGCATTATGGCTACTGGATCTACTAGTGATATGATTTTTCATGGATCAATCTAGGAATAATTAACTTGGTTTTGGTGGGATCATGGAGATGCAATAGATCCCACAAATCAAATAGGTTGTT